>DWAA01000132.1:0-11165 GCA_018237865.1 Styx infernalis | reverse complement strand
GGGGGTGTGTTTTTTAATAATTAATAATAATTAATTTGTAGAGATAAATATATTGAGTAATAAAATAAATAAATACTATAATACGATTCATAGGAATGGATCGAATACTAAGGGTACAAGCCAGCTATATAATTACACAATTATATTATATTAAAATAAATATTTAAATACATGTCTTAAAAACAATGATGTCCCACATACAAAAGTTCGTTGTGTTCGGAATTCAACCCAGGACTTAACGGTTAGATGTCAAGAGCGCAACTACGCCACTACCATGGAGGCCGTCGAAATACTCCTATTATAGTAAGGTTTTTTAAGAAACCATATGGTAACCCTACCCTACTAACTAAACTTTACCATTCAAATTTAAATGAAAATAAACCACATGAAGTAATAATCAGACTGAGTTATAAGATAAACAACATAGTTAACTTTAACCGTGAGAAAAGCAGATAACAATTAAGTACAATTACCGTTGCCAATTTTAATTTTAATTAATTGTAGCGTTTTTAGAAGTCTACTCTTTTAATTATGACTTCTCGGGTTCAGGAACTTGTTACATTAAGTATAGAGTATCACTACATTTTGATAATGATATATCAATTTGAATTCTCTAGCTAATGTCCAACTCCCTCCCCCCTTCGGTCCAAAGATTCTGGGTAGGGGGGGACTTCTTAAAGGCTGGCAACGCACCTGCATGCCTTGTTGTTTTGCAGGTGTCCATGGGCGGCGGTAGTCACTTACCATCAGGTGGGCATCTTGCTCGTTTGCCCCTTATAACATTAAAATTATAATAATAATAATAATAGGGTTGTGTAATCATTATAAAAACCTGTTAGAAATATATGCCGCAAGGTAATATATATATTTTGATAAGACACCGACATAAAATAATGACTAAATATTACGCCAAAAAATATTCTATGGTATTCTTACTATTTCTTTTGAATCCATACATTTAAATGCATGCGTACAGTAACAAACCAGCCAGCAATAAAAATAAAGTTTATTTATATATTTAAATCTGGTTACATTAACGCATATACCTATCTATAAGCTAAACTACGTTAATTACAAATATTGTATATATACTAAGCTATATCAAAACAACATGTCAAAGAAACATGTGTATCGCGACATTGCCGATCAT
Organism: Styx infernalis; assembly: GCA_018237865.1. NCBI lineage: Eukaryota > Metazoa > Arthropoda > Insecta > Lepidoptera > Riodinidae > Styx > Styx infernalis. The sequence continues at coordinate 10,015 of DWAA01000132.1, read as the reverse complement.
GGGGAATCCCACAAATCTGCTGTCATCGTTTGATCAACCCACGTAAACATCTATCTATATATCACATTCTTACTACATGTATAGATGAAATATCTCTTACACCTAAATTAAATAATAATTTTGTTAACTGATAGTGACTAGAGAGTACATTAAATGTAACGTTTTATATTGCAAAACGAGTACACGTTAATTGATTTTTAATAACATAAAATGTATTTTTACAACCATAAAGGACGCCGAGCCTTTTTTGGAAATAAGTACAATTTACCTTACCTTATTAACGATAGTCGCTTGTTAAGTCGGGCCAATTAATATTATGGAACGTATCACACAAATTGATCTGACCCCAAAACTAACATTTTCTCTTATACTAAGGGCACTAGTCGCTGTATTTATACACTGATAGAATATTCCAACTTAATATGTCGTTAGACTAAAATTTTAACTTATGAGCAGGTTTGTTTCAAAATACATAATTTTAGTTGTTAGACTTTATATTAAGAAAATGCTCTTTTTTTATTTTTGTCGATCTATGTATTATTTTTTGAATACAAATATTCACAAAATCCTATAATTCCAAAATAAAATTTCATTGTGTGGTCTTACACACTAAGTCAAGTCTAAGTTAGTTAATAATTCATTCATCACTGCATTGTACTGTAACACGTATATGACAACGACGTGATATATTTTTGATATTTTTTATCAATGCACAAAGTAATACTTTTTAATACCTGTCAAACATCATGTATATTCATCAAACAAATGTTTGTAACACAATAGTATTAGAGTAGAATAGAATATTTATTTGCCAGAATGTGGTCCTAAATAGAAACAAAATATATAACAAATTATAACAAATTTCACTCATCCTACCGCAACATTTTAATTGTGCAAAAAAAATAGTTTTAAGTACAAGTCTAGCAAAAAATTGCCTTTTCATCAATATATTTTTATATTGTTGTATGGTTCCCATAGCAACAGCAAATTATTAATTCCTTTTTATTAAATTATATTTGTTATGCAAAAGGTTTTTCTATTAATAATCATTCAAACTATGGAGTAAATAAAAAACAAAAGGATTGACAAGTCTAATGACAGGCTTAACAATGACTGACCAGTAATGACAAAAGTTTATTGTTAATGTATATCATAGCATTAAATAAACAAAAGATTGCTACCAAATTTTGACACCATTATTTGTAGTAAAACTTAAACCTTTCTTCCAGTTCAGGTCTCGTCAAAAATACTTATGATCGCGAGAAGAAGACATTTTGAATGAGAAAACTGTTTTATTTTATATTTATTTTAGTTAGCCACATTTGTTAACTAATTCGTCAAAGTCGTGAAATAATTTATAAAAACAATTATGGAGTTGTAGTAGAATAAACTTGAACCAGGCCAAATACAACATTTATAGTTATTTGCTTTACGCTTAAAGCTTGGTCAAATTTCATAGTAGTTTGATTCGGTCCTACCAAATTAGATTTTGTCACGTGATTTGATCCACTGTCGTTTAAAATATTTAGGGCAAGTTGCATTTTATTACTTTTTTGAATAAATAATAAAAGCAGCGTTTCGATAAATTGGTAAAACTTACGACAATACGTTTATTTTTACTGGGATATCAAAACATTATCATATTTAGTTATATGGAAATAAAATGTTTATGTAAATATAATATAGAGTAATAGTATTTTATATATATAAAAAATACTATTACTTCTTATTAGAAGTAATAGTGTTATATTTAACATAATATTAATCCGCGGAGTACAAAAAACCGCTCACAACCACACTTCTATCTAACTCAGAATGAGAACTCTATATGTACAAGACTTTAATGAAATCGCGATTTTGATCACTAACATTTTAGTTTATGTTTTTGTCCCCATTATCTTTATTTTGTAGAATCTAACACTACCAAAACATTTAACATGTAAATAGAGTGATATAATAATGAATTCTCCTCGTCCTCCTCTGTGGTCTAATGGTTAGCGTTCCTGACTACTAACCGTGAGCTCTTAAGTCAGAGATGTTTAAATTAACTATGCTTATATATATATATATTCACATAATAGAACCATCACACAAGAGAAAATCTTAATTTGGGGCCAGGTCATTTCGTGTGACTTGAATTTATTTACAGACCCATTACCGTAAATTCTATTGTAAAAATACCGTGAGATAGCTTCGGTGTAAGTTTTGTAGTTGATAATGTCTAAAATGAAAAAAAAAAACACCTTTTTCAACCTTGTGTCACCAAGTCCAAAAAAAAAACACTGCATCTGTGTGATCGCACTAGCTTGCAATAAGCGACATACCAATACCAACCTAAAAAGGGTTAAAGATCCAGGTAGGATATAATCAAATAAGACAATGAAAGGATGGAAGGAAATGAGCTCAGGCCGTTCCTACGTACTACCGAAAAACTTACCTTCTACCGTAGAAGTGCAATGTCTGACACAACCACTAAAGATAAGATTTCTTTCAGTAGAGGGCTTACGCACTGCGTTAGATTCGAATGTAAAAAAAAGGGTTTCATACGCATGTCTTAATCAAACTGTCCTAATTTGTACATTGTGTGCGTATTATGTTTACATTTTAATCATTACCTTAAATAAATGACTTTAATCCCACTATTTTCCACGTAGTAAAATAAAGCGGCATTAATTGTCCCCAGCCTGAAACCTGTTCCTTCCGTATCTATAGTCTGCTTATTATGATTAATTTTTCCGATGTTAATAAAGAATACAATTTTTTCAGACGGGTTACGTAATTTTACGCGTGCATTGCGCCTTATTCTTACTCGCTTTTGCCCTCGATTTTTGATATTGACCGACGGAATCATGTCGTATGTAATATCTCATTTGCTTGTCACAAAAATTATAAGGAAAGCATACTGCAGTTATACAAGAGCACTTTTACATTACCGGACTATTTTTTATTAATGATGTAACCGGTATCATTATTATATGTTGTATTAGTAAATGTAAAATAAAATAATTATAAATTAGTTAAAAGTATGGCTTATAGTCGCGAGATTTATAATAGGGACATAAAATAAATTTCTTTGATACAGGTGTATTAGTAATTGTAAATTTTATTGCAATTATTTTAAAGATATTAAAACTTAACTCATTTAGACCCGTCTGAAAAGAATTAGTGTTTACTGTCGTGATGAAATTCAACACGTAAAGAAGTTTTTTCATAAGTGTAGGTACCACAAAAAGGTACTAAATTGTTTCTGCATAATAAGAAAAGTGTTTGATTAATTTGAATTACAAAATGTAAGTTATTTAGTGCTAATCTCGAATCAAAACATACATTCTTTTTATACATGTTACATATCTTGTTGGTTATTTATTTCTGTAAGCACGTTGAATAAAACTATATAAAATAAATTACCTGCTTAAGATAGGTCCGTAACCAACTGGTGACGTTGATTACTCTAATTTCTAGAAATCTTTAAGTTTACTAGCATCTAACATTATTATGATACTATTTTATTTATATTTTACTTTGTTTTCATTTTGTAAAGATATAAAAAGAGTCCGAATCATATATCTCAATTGCATAAACATTATGTTATATTTCTTCTTTACTTTAAGTTTCACAGTTTAATTTTCTTTTTTAAATATTCGATGAATTGTTTATATCGTCGGCTAGAAATCCATATTTGCTTTCTTAGTCAAGTTTCTAGTAGTAAACCCTATAAATGTAAAAAATTGTAATAAAGCTATTTGCATATTATCCATAATAATGATTGTAACTACAGAAGTTTTTTCTCGAAAATTGGTTTGTTTAATGTAAATTTTGCTAAATAACAACAAAAGCTGTAATATGGATTGAGCAGTACGCAATTCTATAACCAAACTTAGGATATTGTTTCTGGTTAACCTTTAACGGATTGTTTGATAACTGTTTGGCTTCGAGGGCATATATAAATTATTCATAGTTTCAACTATGCAACCTACATGTGACATTGTCATATCTTTTGAGTGGACTAGAATTTAACTATTCGACAAAAACACAGAAAACTGGAAAAAGAAAACCTGGCTCAGTTTTATTTGTTACTGAATGATGAGTGATGTTATGAGTACAAAAATTGCAACTAGGTTCATTACATAGTTCTATGAACTTAGTTAATTTTAGTAAAAAAACTGAAAGTACACTTGCAATAATCCTTGCCCAAAATAGCTAAGCAGTTTTTTATTACGAAGTATCAAAAATAATAGGACTATTTTACAAGCAAGCTTTGAATTGATATTTTACAATTTATTATTATTAAACTTATGTTACTAAAAATTATTACAAATGAATAGATAAATATAATAGAAAAGGTCCTTGTGAAAGATCCGGGGATCGCCCGGGGAAGAGCTCGTCCGAAAAAGTATAACCATTATACAGATTTCTGCCTGTAATGCTTGCAGTGATCCTGTGCAAAGGATATGGGCGCCAACGAAATACCGATAACATTACATTTTCCATCTCCTTACCTTATGGAATAGAGGGCGAGCCTTTTGCAATTTGCTATTGTTCTATACTTCGAGCTGTTATTACAGTTATTCTGAACCAAGACCCAAATTGTACTTTTCCCGAGCCGCGATCTCGTTTGGCGACCATGCTTGCAACCTAAAAACCAAAAGGCCGTGACATAAATACATAAAAAAAAATACCCAATACATCCAGCACCCAAGAATAAATAACTATTTTTATTAGACGAACGTCTTGGCCCCACAGTTAGTAAACAGTTACGGTAAATACAGAACATGAAGCCGGACAAAATGTAAACCTGTTAATTTGCTTAAAATATAATAATCCTACAATATACTTAATTATTATAAAATTTCAGATTACATACATTACTGCGGTTTTACCGGAAAAATCAATACCTAACGTAACAGTTATTGATGTCACTGCTAATTTTAAACTTCTAGAAAGTAAGTTATATGACATTTTAATGGACTATTTATAGATTCGATATTTAATGGGATTTTCTGGCAATATATGAATGTAATTTTATACAAAAGTAGCAAATTTGTAGTCCCGGATTTACGATTGTAAGCACCCTAAAATATATAAATCTTAATCACGTAACTCGTGCTTGTAATTATTACCCACATTAGTAAGTTATATTCAATCGTAATATGAACCGTTGTTTAGTTATTATTGTTCGGAAATCTTCATAGATAGATACCATCCTTGCCGCAAAAAGCGACAAGGTTTTGTCACGCTCCTACCTGCTAAATCTTACATAAGGAAAGAATCCAGCAACCATCGGGGTCTTGTAATGGGCAGTAAATGACGACCTAGACCAACATAAACCACAAACCCCACTCACTTTCCTCCCACCGTTCCGTCAAAGACTTTTGTGTTATGACTATTAGTTAAGGGAAACTATTGCCACGACCTTTCACTTCCGGACTCAGCAAATTATCGCTAGCAGTTAAGGGTCAACTTTTCGACGCCTCATATGGGATGTATTTACGGGGCTTTTTTAAGTGAGCGAAAATGTTAGTCAGTGACAATGGAATATTGTAATAAAATTGGATTATTTGCAAATGACCAACGTAATATGTGAGCACCAATCACCTAGAGTGCACCGTGAGTTCATGAATCTTTAATTACTTTTATATACAGAGATTTGTTTCCGTTGATAAGTATTTGTATATCTTTACAATTTAATTTCCGTAAAATGGACATTTGGAGTGCATTTTATCCTACTGTCGCGCCTATTAACTTTTTCTTTGCACTACTGTACCTGTGGTGATTAGTTAACGAATAAAATCTACACATTAATTATTTAAAAAAATTCTGTCCACTGAATTAACTTAAACTAATTGTGATAAGAACGAAAATTAATACTAAAACAAAACTAAAAGGATTTTTTTAATAGCTGTATTTATAGGGCTGGGTTTTCTTTTCAGAAGAATAGTAAAAAAACAATATTGTTTCTTAAATTACAGATAACTTAATGAGTTTAAAACAAGCAATGGATGCAGACGGTAATTTATTTGACATTATGACTTTAATCAATGTTATGGCGAATGTTACACAAAGAACGTTACTTAACTCAAATGTTCAGCAACTGATGAATGATGAAAACCAACAATTTGATGTTATAATTGCGGAGTGGATGTTTAGCGAATTGTATTCGGGGTAAGTTTCATCATCATCATCATTTTAGGCAATAAGTGTTTACTTCGATCGATCGCCGCAGCTTCCGGTCTTGTGTCAACTGATCTATCCGGATCTAATGCTAATTTGATCACGAGTAATTACTGCAAGATTGGCTAAAGTTACGGCTAGTATCTCTGCCAGGGATTTTCGGCATTCCGCCGTAACCGTTCCAGCTATTGAAAATAACAGAAGAGCTGAGCCTAAGGACGCCACAGTGGGTAAGTGAGGAGAACAATTGAAGCTGAAAGAAGTTGCTTCCTTGCATGCCTGGTAAGTTTAAGGATGGAAAAAAGTTGCATAAATCTTAGTTTCTTGCAATGAAAATTAAGCCTTGGTTACAATAAATTTGAAAAAATTAAAAGTACTAAAGTTTGGCTGAAACCGCCAAAACAGCTTTCAATTTCCGAAATTGAGAGCTGTTTGGCTTAAGTCCGCATAGTTAAAACAAATAATTACTAATTATAAATTTTACGACTTTTTTAATTTCCGTACCTACATTTTTTTAAATTTTTCAGATTGCAAGTTTTATTTGACTGCCCGTTTATTTGGCTATCATCCATGCCGCCAAATCCATCTATACTACGTTTAGTAGATGAGTTTCCAAATCCAGCTTATAACTCAGATATTATGACCAGCAGCATTCCACCTTTTTCATTTAAACAGCGAATGATAGAACTGACGTTCCAGATTTTTTCGACCGTTTCAGATAAATTGTAAGTTACTAGAGATTTATTTATTTAATACAACTAAGAATAATTTTTTAGACAACATTATGGATTTGAATCCTAATTATAACTAAATATGAAAGATTGTTGTTTATCTACGATAAATGAGTATATACAAACTTCACAGTCTATTAACTCTGATGTTATTAGAAACAAAATCACATTAGGGTAATGTAATACAACATCAACTTATGTTGCTATGTTAAAAAAAAGTATACCACTTCTTTAGATATATAAAAATCAGATTAGATAATGACGAATAAAATTTCTAACGATGTTTTTGTTTGCATTGATAGTGTTTGTCTAGGTCTTTTTAAAAAGAAATTGTAAAAGATCTCAATAGTTACATATTTATAACGGGAATAAATGGTTTTATTTCAGTCTTATGGGACCCTTGGATCATAATAATTATGAAACGATTATTGTACCAATTGTTAAAGGCAGGGGAAAGCTGGTACCTTCTTTTGAAGAATTAAAGTACAATGCTTCTTTAATACTTGGAAACTCTCACGTATCTATGGGAACTTCTACAAGGATACCTGAATGCTATAAACATATTGGAGGATATCATATTGAGGAGACAGTGAAACCATTACCAAAGGTAAAATATTTCTTATTAACTTATATACATCTTTTTAGAAAATGTCGAATAATATTATTATAAGAATTTTCCTGTACACTATAATTGTATATCAATTAATAATCTTTATTTTGGAAGAACTAATAATTTCATAAATTGATAAAACCTTACCAAATTAGCCAATCGCTATCAGCTTGATATAATTGATATATATTTTAATATTTTATATAAAGTTATGTTAATTTTTATTTAATTTTATTCTGAAGCAGACATTTTGTTTATTGCTATCATAGTAAAAGCTGCGGCCAAATATATTTCTAGCATGATTCTCTTAATTTTTACGGTTATAGTAATGTATTGATGTAATGACATGAATGTTTATTGTGTATCAATTCAAGTATAGTATTACAACAATGTGTAATTTATTACATATGTTAAAAGGACGTGGCAGTTCAGAAAAAATTATATAAATTAAAACATTTCAGGATTTAAAGTCACTGATAGAAAATGCAAGACATGGATTAATATATTTTAGTATGGGATCAAACTTAAGGAGTGATAGTTTACCTGATGAGCTTAAACAAAGCTTGTTGAAGATGTTTGGTGGGTTGAAGCAGACCGTTCTGTGGAAGTTTGAGGAGGAATTGCCAAATAGGCCTTCAAATGTGCACATAGTTCATTGGGCTCCACAGCAAAGTATTTTAGGTACGATCCGACATACTTAAACTCAAAATATCTTGATTACATAAACTCCATGACCACTTCTACGAGTGTTCTTACAACACAATTAACAACAGATATCGTATTCGCGGCCTTGTCTGAAAAGAATTGGCCAGGAACTTAAGCAGATTCTTTTTGTTATTTATTTTATTTATAAAAATAATAACTTTATATACAGATAAGAGGTATAGGTAAGATTAATTTAATTTAGTTCCAAGAATTACATCTGCTTAATAATCTGAAATATACTTAATCTGAATAAACTTATCTTTTTAATAATTTAGATTTTTAATTTATTTATAAATCATTCTTCATATCACTTGTGATTTTGGTGTAAAAGCACGCAGGAAGATCCCAACACCATGAAACATGAAGACGTGTTCACGTTTATTACAATAGTACGCTCGTTTTAGCAAGGTTTCTTAGTCGTATTTGTTTGGAAATACCGCTGTCATCAACTGGTTCCACAAAGCAGTTGTGTGCGTAACAGTTGTTAAATTGTACAGTCGTAGATTGCCAAACTTCAAGTTGAAAAGGATGGAATTTGGAAATTTGACGCCAGGTAAATCTTCATACAACTTATTGGATCACTATCCGTGAAAGGTTCGGTAGAAAATGCCGCGTGATCCGACGCTCTAAGCAAAGCCAAGTCAATCAATCAGAACCCCAATATCGACGATTCTGGAGTGCTGATATTGAATGGCGACGGCACACATGCCTGTGATATACCAGCGTTGACAGATTTGGAGTTCAACGATACACCGAACACTACGACATAGATACACCGATCTGCCCGAAAGATGGTCATCCAACTGCATAATTTCTCTGAAAGCCAACTTGGAAATATGTGTTTTATGCCACATCCGATTAAAAGCCTTTGCTATGTTCAAACTTATCTCAAACGCCTCTGTTTTGGACTCCACCGCCTACGCTCATTACATCTACTTTCCCAGTAGATTAGAAGATCACAAGCTGACTGTCACAACTAGAAGAGACGAAACCGTACTTTTTGTAGTGACAAAGTGATTTGTGAATCAGCTGGTGTTCTTCTAGTATATGCAAGAGCCGTCAGTTGATAAGGGAATCCATTATGTTAGAGAACAAGAATGTAATGGCTTAAATTGTGTAGTCTGAGCAGTCACCTTTTTGATGCACCTGACCACCGCTTTGTATTCCGATTCCGTTTTGGAGGACGGCTGAACATTTAAAAAATTGGAAAGAACACTTACAAACTGGCGCCAAAAATGCTATCGGGCCTTCTAATCTTATGGATGTCCAAAGACATGACTTGATTGAAAAATGACTTCCTTAATCATCCAGAGTACAATTAGACACATAATAAAAAGGGAGCCAAAGATATCGGGTTTTTTCTGCGTCATCCCCTCTATGCAGTTGTGGAATGCCGGTCGGTCAAAAATTCCATAACACAGCCTAAGTGAAACCAAAATACACGTACTCGTATTTCCAAGATAAGGTGTGCCAACTTCTCGCCACTGTCACCAATCACTTTGGTTATGACTCTTTTGATAGACCTGGAGGGAAAGTTGTAGGTCGAAACGCCGATGCGTCAACACGAGCCTGATAAAATTCCTGTTCTTGATATGACGCTGTCCTGTAAGAGCAACTAAACCATGCCAAGGATCTGCTGGTGATAAGCACCACAGATGACGGACATTTATATATAAGATAAGAGGCGAACAGGTAAGAGGCTCACCTGGTGGTAAGTGAACCACCGTCCACGTGTGTGTATGTACACAATGATACTATGATTATTACCAGCAGTTGTATAACCAGAATTTGAGAAATC
>DWAA01000131.1:0-11219 GCA_018237865.1 Styx infernalis | reverse complement strand
CTGGCAAATATCTTATAAGGGACAATTTGCTAGGCACCCTAACATCATGATATGTTATAATACCTGCTTTATCTCTAAGCTAATAGTGCATCTCTAAAAGGACGAGGAATTTGCTATGAAACCACCTACAAAGTCCATAACCAAAGGACACGGATAAATTTCGCAGTCAAATTAAACACTGCTGCAACGTATAACTTCACTGTAAGAGTCTCCGTAACGCTCAGCAATATTTGGTCGTACCACTGTTACCACCAACTAACGAGATGTCAAACAGTGACAATAAGTTACACATAGTATAAGACATACCGAAACTCGGTAAGTCATATTGAGGGACACCATGAAAACAACCAACATTCAGGACCCCGCAGTGTCAAAGACACCACGACATCAACCAACGTTCAGGACCCCGCAGCGTCTCACCTCATAGCGATGGACACTAATGATATCAACTGAACCAAGTAACCCCCAATCGCAAACCCTAAAACAAATGCAAGTCAAAAATGCTGTGGCAGTAACCTGCACCTTAAATAAATCCAGCTGCAGTGTGTTGTAGACAAAGTCCACGTCACATTATCAGGAATCTGTAGAGCACCTTTGGCAACAAACGGAGCGTTTCCAAAATATGATAGAAATCATATTACAAAGTGATTATAAGGTGATGATAGAAATCATATTACAATCATATTACTCCGACCTCATGTCTGTGTCACCAAAGTGTGCAAGACTCTAGCAACAGACCTCAGGAATCTGTATGACTAAAGCTTCGAAATATATGGCTTATGTATAATTATCCAGTAACTTTAGCTCACCAAACAACATGGATATAGATTAACACATTTCTTTGTCCACCACACTACGCTATGACATCAGTTATTTCGTTTAAAAATCTTTATACTTGCATATTAAGGCACTTCACAACCTTATAAATAATATTTATTAGAAAATATTTAATTAATATCTTAAGAAATGGTCAGCACCAAACAGTCAATATGTTCCTCGACTTCATTAGTATCAAGAAAGACATTTTATTCCGTTTAAAACCATTTGTAAAACGTCACGCGGTTGCTACGATCTGACTGGCGCTTCGTCTTTTGCTCTTATATATTATTTGGCGCGCATTTATTTTTATTATCAGTCAAAGTATTATATTTTATTTTTATTGTTTCTTGCAAAATAGTGTTTCTTTTGTTATATATATTGATTTTTTTTTAACAACTATTACTATTGTTATATTTATATTAGTATAGACTAAGACATAAACCGTCACGACCGTAGTATGGATGTATGTATTTTTGCCGACGTAGGCATCTGACGACATGGGGTCGTCACGCCCGCTGGTGGGATAATCTTGTGACACAGATCATTCCACCAGTGCAGTAAGTCCATTTAACTAGTGGTAGTGCCATACTGTACCTTCGGCTACAGCTGTATAGGACGACACAATCGGCAAAAACCACACTCCTATCCGTATCCGTTAGTCCGTTTTGCTATCCCGTAACATAAAATAAAAAAGCGACAACAAAAAAAAACAGGTGGATGGCTTTACCGCCATAAATTATAACTGGTGGTTAAGTATATAAAAGGCTTATGTCGAGCGGTGGACACTTAATTGGTGATAATTATATTTATATAGTTTATAATAAATAAAATTTATTAATAAATATTATATGTACAAACTTTACGAATTGAAATTTCTGAACAGAAAGAGGCTCACTTGATGGTAAGTGACTACCGCCATCCATGGACCCCTGCAACATCACAAGGCACGCGTTGCCATTCTTTAAGTAATCTTTTTTCTTCAAAATCTTTAGAGGGGGGAATCTGATCGTGCCAGCCCAAACGGCTGTAACCGAAGTTACAGCATGGCCCTACCACTAAATTATTATATTACAGTATTTAGAATAGATAACACTATTTATAGTGTTATTATTTTAGTTCTCAGGTTTAACAGTATAAAGCTAGCTTGCAACTTTTTGGTTCGTAATGAAAATACTAGGTTAGTAGTTGGTATTCGCCGGGGTGCTCCGTCCCTGACAGATCCGGAGCACCCCAGGATGGCGGCCGACGGTATTCGCGGAGTTTTAGTATGTATTGCTAACAAGGAGTGTTAGCTGAGTCCTACACAAGCCTCGGGCCCTACCCAGCTTCAGTGTAGTGCCTAAATGCTTTTCCCCGCGTCAACCTTAAAACCAAAGGTCAGTGTTTTGTATACTACTCTCGTTTTATAATCAATTAATGTAAGGTAATAAGTGTGAGTTTAACGTATTTTTAATGAAATTGGCTACAGCATGCGTAATTTAATGCTGAGATAAACTAGTTTATTAGTTATAACTATTACAACAATCTGAAAATAAACAAGAAGTATATAAAGAAAAAAAAATCATTAAGGTAACATATATTATAAAAGTAACAAAACATCTTGGAACTAACAGCGAACAGTTAAGACGTGGCAAAAATCTAGCAATTCTAGGACAAACAATCGGCATTTCACCCATTATCGCCCTTTTTATATTAAGTAACTATAAACTTAATGTATAAACGCAATCATAACACAATCATAATAATAACTAAGATGAAAATAAAGGTAGAAACTAAAACTATAAAATTAAAATTAAAACTTCAAAAGTTAAAAAATCAGTAATCAATTAAGAAAATTCTTGAATTCTTGAATACATATTGTTACTTATTGTGTACCTATTTTAAAAGGTAAACACTGTAATATAAAGTAAAGTAAAGTGTTTACCGATTAATCTCGCATTTATTTAACAACCTATCGCTTTTTTACCGTCAATCCGTTTATCATCGTCATGTGGTATATGCTTGTAAAGTTACAATTAAGTTATTAGTTAAAATCCACCCGTACTGTAATTTTTTGCTTTAATTAAATTGCGTCTCTCCATAGAGCAAACACTCTTAAATATTAGCTCGCTAAAGAAGTAAACTTATTTGTTGCGCGATTTTAAATAATTTTCAATTCAATTAACAACGTTAAAACCTCTCAGCAAAGTCTTCGCGTCATTTAAAACCTGTTGACTGTGTCTTGAAAGATTCCTAAGCGCTTTTTTTTCTTCAATTTTAACAGTAATGGTAAAAAATAATTTTAACTGGCGAGTCAATTAAAATAAGTATGTGTACCATGACTGTACGATTGATAAGTCCTAGTGTACTTCTTTCTTCTTATTCGAAATAGAGTCCTCAAAGTAAGATTTCCTCTCGTGTGGCCAGGTTTATATAAATACTAAATTTTATTTGTATCAAACATATGATATGATCTATTTTGTTTTAAATATAGTAGACCAATGGACAGTTCACCTGGTGGTTAGCAGTTACTGACACCTATAGACATAAACCCTTAGACTCTATACTAGACTATATACTAGTACCAATCTTAAAAAAAATTGTATATATAATTAACTTTATGATAAAATGGAACGCACGGGCTATTCCAACTCACTGCTCAAACGCAACACAAGGTATTTTTATAGCAGTGAAGCCGAAGCACTAATATTGACCAGAACTCTGGGAAAGGAGCTGTTTGTGCCTTTTCTCCTTTTTTTTTTAATTTTACATAAATTTAAACATAAATATGTTTATCAATTACAGTTTTGACTTACAGCTCATTGTATACTTGTTTCTTCTATTATCGAGTCCTAAAACTAAGATTTAACCATTTGGAAATTAACAAACTGTAAGACCGTTGGGTATTGAACATGCTTATTAACAAAACTATTTCGATCCCGTATTCAAACCATGAAATTGATGCATTGTTATTATTAGTAAAAAAGGTGTTTGTTGCAGAACATAATAATGCCGCATCAGTGGCTGGAGGGGAACCTCCCGGTTGCAGCTAAGTGTGATATGTGCGAGAAGACATGCGGTTCAGTGTTAAGGTAACAATTTATTTATTAAAAAACTGTCGAACTGTTTTTTAGAATTAAAACTATTAATTTATTAGAAAACTGTCGAACTATTCTTTAGAAATAAAACTATTTATTTATTAGAAAACTGTCGAACTGTTATTTAGGATTAAAACTATTAATTTATTAGAAAACTATCACGAAAAGTTTAAGTTTGAAGGTAAATATTGGATTATTTGAAAACTATCGAGGTTCTGTTCTATCTTTAGGTAACAATAGATTTGATCCCGGCAACAACAAAGATTTGTGGGATGAACAAATCGATGTTTGTTTTGTAGTGGTTAAATATTTATTTCTAGTTTTATTTCTGTATTTTCGGTTTATATCTATTTCTGTATTTATATCTATTAACGGTACGTATTCATAGAAAAAAGTATCTTAGTCTCAGTCCAGGTTGATTCGTGTGATTTAGCATAAAATCATATTTAAGTTTTAATGGTCAAAATATATTGTCGGGTAAGCTGGTTTTTGCCACCTTGGCTCTACGTAATGTATGCGTACAAAAATAAATACACAAATAAATACATAAATAAATATCAAAACATTCATGACCCAATAACAAACAACTAACAATATTTGGCGGTACGACTGGAATTCGAACTCAAGACCCCGTGGTCAGTAGTCAAGTACGCTCACCACTAAACCCAGCATGCCAATTGACGCCAGTGTTATTACTAAACAGATACTATTTAGGGACCGTCATGAAACGAGCGTACTCATTTGTTACAAGCCGGCAACGCCTGCTTGTCTTGTGGTAATCCAGGTCTCCGCGGGTGTTGGTAATCACTTTCCATCAAACGACTCTTACACTCAGCTAACCCCTTTATTCTATAAAAATTCAAATACCAGTGAACTTGCCACTTAAAGTTTCCGTAAGAAAACTTTTAACTGTTAGTAAAAACCTCATTAAAGTCCATCAAGTACTCGTAGTTAAGAACTACTAAGTACTTATAACAAACGACTGGTAAGTGACTTAGTTTTAAAATGTACTATAGGTATGACTATAGGTTGACTTTTAAATAAAAACAAACTCACACGTTCTTGATAATGTTAATGTGTGTAGTTGACACATTTACCCAACATTTACATTACTTAAATACTCATGATCAAGGGGTTTGACATTTTATTCGTCTTGACAGAAGCTTAAACCTCTATACACTTTATATAATGTGTCTACCATGACTAAATTAACTTTGGCAAAATTCGTATAAATGACAACGCCATTCAAATAAAAATTGAATAGAATACTTTAATGAAATCGTTGTAAGTCTGTTAGTTTGTTTCGGTATCTCCTTAAAAAAAGGAAATGGATTTGACATAAATATGGCACACAGATGTACCGTCAGCCGTATTACCATATAGAATACTTTTTATCCCGAAATATCAATATTAGCGTGAGCGGTGCCACGGGAATAGCCTGTATATATAATGCGTACTCGCGCGAGTTAAGCCCCACATAACCACCTAGGGTCTTCCGGGACCCTAGTGGTATGCGTGTGCATTCCTCAGCAACAACAAAAAAGAACGACGAGGCCCCAACATGCGCCCTGCACGGCCCGCTGTTTCCTAGTAGTGTGCCTGCAAATGATCACATTTCACCGCCCACAAGACGATTTCCAAAGCCATAGCTCGGTCTCGCAGAAGGCACCTTTGGGATGGGCGTAAACCCTAAGCCTTATAGCTGAGCGCCCGAACTCACTGTATCACCCCGGTGGCTCTATTATTGCCATTATGGCCAAAAGCATGTACACATGTCGAAAAAAAAATGCGTGTTATTACCGTGTTTTAAGATCTTATATTGAATTTTTTTTTAATTGGTGACGAAAAATGTATGTACAAACAAGGTTGAGTACGAACTACAACATCTTACAAATTAGTTTTGCGCGCTTGACAAAGAACTAATAAAAAGAACAGGATAAATGGAAATTGCAGTAAAAATTGATAATGAATGCCAGTTATTTCTTTGGTCTATGTCCAGTATTATACTTTGTGTAGTTGATATGCTAACGTTACAAAGTACACTCTATTCAAAGTGATATGTCCACAATATTGGCACAGAGTTCAGATCCCTGTAAGCCGGCATGAAGGCAGGGAGTTGGGAGAAAACTTAAAAGCGTTCATGGAACATTTCAGTATTTTGTAGTCTTTGGAATATGGATTGTTCTCGTACTTTATATATAAACCCCGTTATATTTTAAAATCTGTATATATATTAATGATATCTCACTGACATATATTAAGAGTGGGAAGACTAATTTTAAACATTCAAAGCTAACAGTAATTACGGTTAGAAGTATAGCGCCATGCGAAGTCCGGCTCAAAATTAAAGCGTTAAAGTCCTCAAAATATTTCAGGTTGTACCAACAATTAAAATACCTAAGATACTTTAAATTGTTTTTTTTTTTGGTGTTATGAATTTTGACGTCTTTTCATCACAGGTTACGTCTTTGAGTCTGAGAATTTCGGAAGTTGTTTAGAGTATAATTTCAGTTTGAGTGCTTTTTAATTGATGTATTGCTGTTGCTTGTAAATTCCGCCGTTTATATACCGCCTTTGAGCGTGTTAGCTCACGTTAACTTGCTGGAGCACTGCTTCCTAAGGGCGTAGTGGTTTTATAAAGTCTCAACTATTTTACGCGCCTACACATTATAAGTTAAAGATAAGTAAGAACTACTTATCGTTGTACATACAGCCTACAGTAGAAGTCATAGCTTATCATCAGGAGCTGAAATAATTCACTGCCTTTTTATGGACTAGCAATAAAATCTAAATATATATAACTCAAAGGTGACTGACATAGTAATCTATCAACGCACAGCCCAAACCACTGAACGGATCGAGCTGAAATTTGGCATGAAGATAGATGTTATGACGTAAGCATCTGTTAAGAAAGGCTTTTGATTAATTCTACCCCAAGGGGATAAAATAGGGGGTGAAAGTTTGTATGATTTTAATCCGATCGGGCTGAGACTTTGCATGCATAAAGCTACTGTGACGTAGGAATTCCTTGAGAAAGGATTTTGATATATTCCACCCCTAACGGGATAAAATAGGGGATGAAAATTGTGTAAAATCTTCTGTGATTTTCGACTGATTGAACTGAAATTAAAAATTGGAGCCACTGATGAAGACGTCCGCTATTAATAATAATACTTCTTAACGCGAGCGAAGCCGTGGGCAAAAGCTAATACTATATAAAACTAAAATTTTATAGCAGGAGTAATCTTGTTTATCGAAACCGTAGCATTTCAGAGTTCTACGTCTACGGAAGTTTTGAAACAAACACCTCGGCTTATTATTGTTACATTTTTTCCATAAAATTAACTATCGCTCACGTTCATATTTATAATAAAGAGTTTTACGAGTTTATACATCGAACTGTACTATAAATACGTTCACAGGATGCAGGACTCACTGTATCGTAAGAACAATGTGTTTTCATTGCACCGAAATATCATAAAAATTATGATCTTTATTATTTCAGCCGTAGATCACAAAGACAGCAGTGGTGGTAATAAAATTTATTACAACTATACTGTGCACATGGCACATACATAAGTATTGTTAATAATAAAAAAAATAATAGAAAATGCACGTTTGGGGATAGAGCTACGCAAGTACCCCGTTCAACTCCCGCGATTCGCTTTGTCAACTTAGAGGTGGGCAGGACCATAGGATGGTGGTGGGTTTGTCCCCGGAAAAAAGCTATTGTTACTAGTATTTCTGTGAATCCGCCTGCGTGCCTTGTGGTGTTGCAGGTGTTCTTGAGTTGCGGTAATCACTTTCCAGATGAGCCGCTTGTGTGTTTGCGTCTTGTCCTATGAAAAAAATAGTCCCGCAGATTGTATATCGTATCTCGCCCATTGTACAATATTAATATATGTGTTGTAAAGAAATTTGAACAGACGGTAGGGAAAACAATTCTAAAGCAAATTGATTTGATTTTGATGTTGGTATTTCTTCTATACTTATTTGTGTGTATACTACTCGTATTATCATAGAATATTGTAACATAAAAAAATACCAAAATTTGTAGCCAAAGGGTCAACGAATAAAAACTTATACCAACAAGTATATGTATTCGTTAATTTTTATAAAAAATATAGTATGAAAGGGTCATTCATTCGGATCATCAGAATATAGTGGTACATTCAGCTTACATCTGTTTTTCCCTGTAACCGCAAAATTACGAGAATTTCAATTATAAGAAAATATTTAAAAATATTAATTATGTATTATTTATGTGTAATATTAGATAATGCAATATTATTTTAATTAGAGATTAATAAAGGATAATTATTTAAATAAAAAGACTCTAATAGATTCTTGTTTTAAAATACAGTTAAACAATTTGAATACCCAAGAAAATGTGCGTACAACGACTGTTATCTGTTATAAACTAACAACGTTAATCAATCTTAATACAATATTAAAGCAATATGTCAATCGCGTTTTGTTCCGCCCGCCATTTTTCCATTTACAAACAAACAGACGTCCCAACTGGGACATGTTTACTTTTACTGTCACTTAGATACCACCGGTGATCTGTAATTACCAGGAAATCACATCGAACTTTGTTTAATTTTGGAAGCGCCACACACATCTAAATTTTCTAATTCAGACGTTTTCATTCGTTTCTCAGAACTTATAGAGTATGATTTTTTTATTCGTCATAATTAATACGCTTTTATGTACAAGCTACTATACTGCTGATATCATATTTCTGAGATGAGATAGGAAACTATTATAATGATATTTTTGAATTGTAACTTCAACCAATATATTTTATTTAATTTAAATTCGCAAAGTAAGTCGAAATTTCTATTTACAAGTAATATTTCGTGTAACAAACTAAATTAAGTCTAAGGGGAGGTCTCCAGACAAACATTGTCGTTGTCGATGCCGGACAATGTTTGAATGCCAAATTGAATTTTTTTTTTAGAAGTATTCGGAACTCTTGCCTACCATACGAAACGCGACAACATAGTTGTCACTTCACATAGATTTTAAGGAAGGAGTGTGATTTCTAGGCGATCGTGCTTGCCCATACGGCTCTACCGATTGGAAAAGTAGCTTATTAACGATATAACCCCAAGTTTATTCAGCTAAATTATTTAAGTTATTTCAGCTGTTTTTGTTTTTTTATCCTTCCATTCTTAATAATATATTATTATCATTACGTTTTATTTTTCGTTTTGACACTGTGTGTCTATTAATAACAGGAACTTTGCTTCCATATTTCAGTTTCATACTTAGTAATGCAGGAGTTCACACTGACTCTTACACCTAGAGCTCGTAGATGTTTAGTTATCCACCAGGCCAAAAATTTGAGGGATACTTGTCCAGTTGATTTTTAATGGGTTTACATGTTTTCTATATTGATATTTTTAGTGGCTGTGCATTTATTCTGTTTAAGGATCAGTATAACAGGTGTGATTTATTAAGTATTGGTATATAATTCCTGTAAATGGCTTCAAAGAGTAATTAAGTTGCAATTTCTAATTTCTATCTAGCTTTTGTATTATTTATGCAATTCATTAATTACTGCCTGTTTATTAACGGTATTATTATGAGCGGTGTTTTTAACTATGTGTGTATGACAAGGTTAAAATATACCGGAAAGGAGTAACCCTATGTTCATAGTTTACATAATGTTAAATTTATATATTAAATAACAAATGTATCACCATTAGGACGATGATAAAACTAAAATAAAAAAATGCCAATGGGGAACTTAAGCTGAGTTCAAAAGCCTAACCATTCTTGTTCCGAAATCAAACTGCATTAATTAGACTCCATATTAAATTACGGATGGCGCCTTTCGGGCAAACATTACAAAGCCATTTTGTCTCTGGTCAAGTGTTACCAGACGTCTGCCCAGTGATAGACAATAATATCTTTGTAGCATTCACTGGGAGCATAAAGCCCATTGTAGCTGAATCAATTAAACCATAATGTGGCCATTGTGAAATGTGCGCGTAACATTGTCTTAATGTATCTTACTCGTGTATCGTAAAATAATTTTTATAGTTCTATTTATGGCCGAACTAAATTTATTGGTCAGATAAGTTTCAGTAGCTTTTCGGTTTAGAATTACTTATTCATATGCAGCGCCTGCTCGATTTATTGCTTTTGTTGTGGTCGTAAAAAGCACTACGGTAATACTCTACTTCATGACGTATTCAATTATTTCTGTAAAGGACTGGATGTTCAATTAAGTGGATAGAAAACAGGTGTGGTCATGTCACCTGTTGCTTACTAAATAGCAAATCAAAGAAAGGAAAGTGGTGTCGGATTTCGCTAAAAAGTCTGACGGTTAACATCAAAGCGAAAAAGCGCAATGACACTGATTTAGAATTGGAATGAACCTAAATAACGAAAGTAATAGACGCTTGAGATATGAGAATCTTTGAAGAGGCAGTCATTATTGTAAAGTAACCTAAAACCGACACATGTGTCACATATCGTCCAGGATTGCGATGCCATATGTGAAGTAAAAAAAGACAAAAATCTGTTGTCACTACTCCCTAAGGTACCAACAATGCAATGTTAAAACGGTACCACTCGACATATTTAATAAGACTTTAAGCTTTAATAAATAAAATATACATTTGAATGAATGGTTCAGGATTACGGTTGAATTCACAGGAACAGATTTCCATTTCAGTAAATTTTTTGTGCAGTCTTCCGTAACCTCTGGCCTGCGACATGGATTGTAGATTAGGCATATTGTTGATCTTTTTGCTTACCTTTTTCGATGCACGTGTTTTTACTTTTTGCTGCAAATAGTTGTTGCCAGGAATCTTTTGTTTTTATTTTAAATCCAGCAAGACGTATGTGTTTGAAATTGAAATCCGGTGATGTTCACTGCGTTACACATTATGTACTTTTCTTTAGTTTTACTTTTACTTGTAAGTTAACAAATCTAATAAGTATATTTTTAACCACTTCTGATTGTCGAATCAATTTGAAACTTTATGTGTCTAAAGCTTAAATCAAGGAACCGGGAAGTAGATATTAAAAATCTTTAATTACTGCTTGTAAATTCCTCTACTTCTTTTGCTTTATGTTATATGGGGCAAACGGGCAAGAGGATCACCTGATGGTTAATTACTACTTCCGCCGCCTATGTACACCAGCAACACTACAAAGTAAGAAGGCGTGTTGTCAGACTATTTGAGAACCTTCCCTCCTCCATCTAAAATCTTGACAGCGGGAAAGGATTGAGCATTCGGACCTTCTACCTACCATACGAAACGCGGCAGCATAGCCGTCACATTCGGGCCTGCCCATACGGCAGTA
>DWAA01000130.1:0-11265 GCA_018237865.1 Styx infernalis | reverse complement strand
GTCTATTTGGTACTTACTTAAAAAGTTTCATTATTTCTTTAAAATATTAATGTTCATTAAATGTAGTTTGTGGCCGAGATTTTAACCCATAGACCCACTGTTAGTAGTCAGGTATTTCAACCATTAAACTATGGAGGCCGTGAAAAATTTATAACATAGCGTAATAATCAATATCACACGATATTCATTCCACTTTTTACTAATAGAGTAAATAACTACTAATCTTTATCAACATATTACCCTATATTTTTATTAAATGTACATCTTAGTATTGTAATGGTAGGTCGACATTATTCATTACGTGAAATCACTCTTATACATAATATTAATGTGATTAAATATTAAATCGTTATATGAAATGGCGCACTAGGAAAAACTAATTAGTAAAAGATATTGTTTCTGGGTTAATAAACATACTAATATGATTATTCTGATTTTAAAACTTTAAGAAAAGATTTGATTTACATATTACTCAAAGTTTTTGTATTCTATTAGTTTTAATTTAAGTAACTTTAACATTGTGTTGTTGAAAGATAGTACTCGTTATACATTTTCCTTACCAAAGACTTCTTTCAGTGTCTGTGAAAAATCTGCATTGATAAATGAAAAATCTGCATTGAAAAAGCTCATTAAAAATAAAAGGCAAGATTATGGATCAAATAATATTATTGTGGTGTCATTTACCTTTTAAGTAGATAATATATTTTACATGACAACCATAAATACTATCATGTTTATTTATCTGCATATATATTATATTTATTTTATATATATTATGTAGGATTCTTCTTTGCACTAAAGATTCGAAAAGCAAACTAGTGCCTCAAACTTTTATCTTCTTAATTAATGGTTATACTCGTAATATCTATAGGAATAACTTTTTTTAATTTAAGCCAGATCAATTTTACTTTAAATTAAAGTTATTTAAGTCAAGTAAACAAGAGGGATTGTGACGTGTCTAACGAAGAGTTTGACCCAAAACCAAGTTTTATATTTAACTGCAAAATCCAACCCAATGAAATATTTACTGCTTAAAAGGTTTGAAGGACAAACTTAGGCTTAAACATTTTATGAATACGTGTACGGCGGTTGAAACAATAAATTTATAAGCGTGACACAGACTCAGCGCTTCATAAGAATATTTCGTCATGCAACAAAATTATAATATAAAAAACATCGTAAATTGTGTATAAATCAGTTTGTTCGTTGCGTTATTATTATATACAAAATCTTGAGTCATTTATTTTGTATAAAACTTTAACTGTAAGTATTTTTAACTCATCCATCAACTTTAATACATAATTGTATAATTTATATGTTACGTTAAATAATGAGATACAGATACAGAATTTCTCAAAAAAAGAAAAAGTTTACCTATAGACCAGATTTTTGTATCGGCGCTATACGAAAAAGAGCTAAAAGGTCTAGGTTTAGTGAAATATCTTTTTTGATATATTTATAATTGAAGGTCTTATTAAAACTAAATATTGAGAATTTATGTTATGGATCCTTATGTAGATATCTAAATGTTACAGGCCATATTATTTTTACCAATCCATCATCATTATTATTTATATTGATTTTTTAAGTATCGCAATTGGGGCCTTACTATGGATGGCACGTAAGAGGCCAAATAAAACACTTTATTATTTGATTTTGCCACTAATTCATTGGTTAAAATGGATAATTTAAAGAATATTTATAGGCTGAATTTGATTACTAGTCCAGAAACCCACATGGCACATTAAAATGACAGTAATCTACATCAAAATTTTATGTTTAAAAGTTAGCCCACGAGCAAAATTATGCTCATAGTGTGCTTTCTACCTTATAAGAAGTTATTAAAAAAAAGTCAATATGTGGGGCTCAACCCCAATCTTGTAAAATAAATTTGAAATTACGTCACAACGCTGTATCGACATACTTTTGCGAGGCGTACATCGAGTTAGATTAAAAGTAGCAATAAACCCCCTCATGAAATTATAATTTAATTTTTCCACGAGATCTCATTCTCTTCAGAATTCTATTGTGTATGTATGATGCAGCTTGATTACACACGAAGCAAAATTTACGTCTTTAGGTTCACATGAATGTTGCATGACCTGGTTTGGTATTTCGTTGGTTTATAAATTGTAACATCGAAAAATACCGGTAACTGAGTGCCTGCGTTGTGAGTATGGTTTTTTTAATGAAAACGCTTTATTGCACTGATGAAACAAAAGGCGAATTTAACGACGCATTATACGTGCTAGTGTAACAAACAAACAAAAAAGTAAATTTACTTTTATTGCGCGTATAGAAATTGATACTAATTTTCTCACTGACTTCGCATTTATTTAATTTTATAATATGATCTATAGATTTAATCTATAATTTGTATGGTTTTTTTTACAATAAAATTGAATGAATGCATGCTAGGAGAATCCTGTTTCCTTACTTAAGGTAGTTTTGGCGTTCAATCCTATAGGAAATATAAACCATCTATAAGGTAATATGATAAAATGTGTACAGTATATCCTTGATAAGAAATATTTAAATTAAATACCACTGTTTTACACTGTTCATAGAGCTATTTACATAGGTAGCATCATGTAAAATCATATAAATATGTTTTTAAATTATGTCCCGTAATTTTAAATGTAGGTTTTGGTTTGATCAAAATACATGCATTCCTCCATACTCCACTTATCGAGTACCGAAAACGATTTTCGTAGATTCAAGCAAATTTTTCTTTTTACTTATCCGAAATTGAAGCCGTAAATATAGCCCTCTACACCCGCTACGCCGCATCTACTACGCCACTATAGTGTCGGCTTCAGCGTGTAAAATTGAACAAAAGCGAAAGGTCGCACGGTAGTATCGGTCGTAGGCGCATAATAGATTTTTCTCTCTGAATAAAACCAAGCGTTACTGCCAAATTGAGGCGAATGTTTGCGAACAATAAATAGCACCTCAGAAAGAAGGTTACTCACGTCGAAGTTTTCACTGCTAAAGTTAATTTTCTCGGGAATACGACCGTGACTTAATGCCTTTTAATACCACCGTATATTAAGCTGATTTTAAATACCAATTTTTTCGACTATAAAGCTGTGCCAGATTTTAGATACTTTAGACCTTAAGAAAATTTCTGATTCTAGATTGAGATATTACACACAAAACAACTATATAACACATAAATGTTCGTATTGATTCGGCTGTGAGCTCAAGATCCCACGTTTACTATTCTGTTACGCTATTCATTAGACCATGGAAGACCTTAAATATGATCCTTATAAACAACGTATAATAATTGTAGCAACAGCAACATTTTATTACATACAAATTAGTACGGACGCAAAGGTCCCATTAAAAACAAGAGTAGTCTGTTACAGTAACTATTATGATGAAGTCTAGGCTGCGCGAAAAAAAATAAGAATAAGAGTAGGTATAAAATATCTCATTGTATTAGCTGCAATGTTTTTAAATGCAAATTTTAGGAGTTCAGGTCAAATTTAAGGAGTTCAGGTGGATTAATTTAAAGAAAAAATATTTAACCAACATGAAATGACTATCCAGAGCCCATTCCAATATTCCCTTCTTCGTATGTATCCAACTCCACATTTATTCTGTCCTACATAAAACCTCATTTCTCATATGAGCTGTACTTTTATCTTCTATACTTACAATACAGTAAGCCACTGACTGACAAACAACACATATTCTAAGCTACTGGTTATAGGAACGTAATATTTTGTACGAAGTTCCCTTTATAGTGTAAGATAGTGCTATGGAGATTTGATATTCAAGGAAAGAGTTGTATAAAAAAATTTTTGCGATAAATATGGTCATTTGGAGAAAATATTAGTGGTAGTTTTTCTCAAACACAAAGTGTAAAATTCTTTAACTAGATAAAATTCCAACAATACTCTCGAGGTGTGCCCATAGTTGCACTCTGAGCGGCGAGTGTGGCTCTATGTAGCGGACATAACGTTTTTTGGATCTAGATGCGGCAACATCAGGGTGCTAGGCGTCGTGAAATGCCGTGATCTCATTCTGCGAAATCGCTTTTCTTGAAAAAGAGACCGCAGAGCTTTAATGCGAGTGGGCTAATCCCGCTCAAAGACAATAACGATGGGGAGACCTAAGCACCACCTCAATGCGTCACATCAGCGTCAGCGGTTGCGTGGTAACGGGCGAACAGAGTTGGAGCTCGCCTTCTAACGGTTTACTCCTCGAATAAAAAAAAATAAGACTGTCGGGTAACACTTTATTTTTCTGTAACTCATTAGGAATGTTCTTGCTTTACATAGTAATGAATAAGGTGAAGTAATATAAGTAACGTAAATTTTAAGTCTAATTGTTGTTAAAATTAGCTTGAGGTTGTCTTAAGATGCACAATGTCGACTACAGAAGTAAGCGTAATGTAATTTTCTCTGTGACTTTACTTAAGTGACATTTAACCATAAATATTGGGTAATAAAGCGCCTTCTGTAATATTTTTTTTACACTTGCACTATATATTTAGTTTTATTTTGGAGTACTCATAATAAAGCGTTTTTGATTATAGTCACATTAAATTTACATTTCATCATACTAGGGCTAATTTTGATACAATGAACTTTGACATTAATTTGACCTAGACTCTGGTAAAGTCTTTTAATTAAAATGCGAATTCCTTAGATACTTCTTTTAAAACGAGAAAAATAAAGATGACTATTATAGATGAAAATATCACGTTACGTAAAAAAATATATTGAGAAACGTATCGTAGAAGTCGATATTAGGTGGCGCTTTAACCAACATCATATTAGCACTGATGAATGTGTTATTATTCATTACAACTTTTAAAAATAACGGACACGTATTTAAACCAACTTTACGAAAATTATAACGCACCAACGTGACCAACGACATCTTCACTGGTTTATTCTTCTATTTCAATGTGAAAAGCTGGTAATGAACGGGAAATAATGTAAAACACGTATAACACGCGCTGTTGGATTAAATGAATTCTACATAACCGACGGTGCGACAACTGCCAATAATGCAGGATCGTGACGTCACGAATCAAAGATGGCGGAAATACAAAAATTTTAACAGCCTATTTTTATTTTCTTTTCTGCTGTTGCCCCTATATAGTTGCTAAGTTTAAGTTTTTGTAACTTTAATTTAGTCTTTAAATAACAGTGTTTTTACGTGAGAATTTGAAGATTTACTTAATCTATCCCATTCATCTAGATTAAATTGCTTGAGAAACCAAACGCCATCATCATCATCTGACAATCATAATTGTCAGAGCAACGCGAGTATAATTACCACTCTTCAAGTCTCGGCCTAAGAAACAATTTGAATACCTAGCTATTTTTCCATTAATTCGATGATTCGTTGTTTTATTCGGTGCGTACCTTATACGTTGTAAGATAATATTCTGCAGCCAACTTTTTATATTATTGTAGTTAGCTGCTATTCTGATAATAACGTACGGATCGCTATTTCGGTGTTGAACATTATAAACTATTAGCATGTACGAAGGGAAGAAATTCTTTGTGATTTTGTTGTTTTGTCTAGATTTTTTTATCGTAAGTCTGTTGATCGGCCTAATTTAAATGTTTATTGAGCGCAAGTAAATTACTAGTAATGATAAAAATAAATGGAGAAAATGAATAGCATTGTTGTTTTATTTTAAAAAAAATAACACAAATTTGTCCATGCCGAAAATCAATGGATTGAGGAATTTAAAGAAGCAGCAAAAATCAATCGATTTAGATCTCCTGAAAAACGTTATAGCTAGAACACATAACTAGAAAGTGGCAGGATCCGACAATTTACACAACTTCTGATATAAAAAGTTTACTGAGACACACACACTATTACTTAATGACATCAACGCATTCTTCCACTCACCTGATATGCACTCTATGTCACCCAAGGTATAACTTTAATGATACTGAATGAGGATTTATCAGATATTGCGAACCCAGCTAAATATCGCCCAATCACTTGCCTGCAGAATAGTTATACACTTAGTAAATCATGCTTAAGTGAATCCATCTACAAACACACTCATGAACATCATATTTTAGCAGAGGAATAAAAATGTTACCGCAATCATAGCCAGGGTTGTAAAGAATAGCTTACAATAGCCGCAGTAGCTTCCAAACAAGCAGTAAGACTGATTTTATTTCTATAAAAAGAAGTTTTCTTATGTTATAAGAGGCAAACGAGCAAGAGACTCACCTGAAATACCAAGTTAGTGACTACAGCTGCCCATGGACACCTGCAATACCACAAGGCACGCAAGTGCGTTGCCAGACTTTAAGAAATCCTCCCTTCCCAGAACTGACGGAAGGGGGGAGGGAGTTAGGCATTCGGACCTCCTACCTACCATACGAAACATGACAGCGTAGGTCACAGGTCGACTAGCGACACTTCACGTAGGTCTTAAGGTAGGAGTGTGGTTTCTCGCCGATCGTGCCTGCCCATACGGCTGTAACCAAAGTTACAGCATAGCACTACCACTATGCGTATGTCACAATGCGGTGACTCAGTATTTTGTAGATCAGTGATTAAGTGGTAGAGACATCTAAAACAGAAACATGAACACAAACATCACAAATTGTATTAACCATACATAAACATAAATAGGGTTGACATAAGTAAATTTTAAATATAACCATACCATTACTATAATTTTCTATTAATAAGGGAGATATATTTACAGAGAGTATTAATAAATGGGGTTTCTACAAGAGACAACAAACTTGTAAAGTTAGTAGGGTGATGAATTTCTGGGGGAAGGATTTCATACAGGGAAGTATTGCGTTTAGGACAGGAGAAAAAAAAAATTCTAGTGTACCTTTGTCTAAGCCACATTCACACAG
Organism: Styx infernalis; assembly: GCA_018237865.1. Lineage (NCBI taxonomy): Eukaryota > Metazoa > Arthropoda > Insecta > Lepidoptera > Riodinidae > Styx > Styx infernalis. Next base: position 4,405 of record DWAA01000130.1, on the reverse strand, counting down.
CGAATTATCCTAGATTCGTATTGTTTTAAAAATACTGAAAATTATACAATGTGGTTTTAAATAATTGGCTATTTAACTATAGATAACTACTTGTTTTCTTGTCACAACTAACTGATACTACTATATGTATGTTTTATATATATTTTTAATTTATATTTTATATTTAATTACACACTAATTTATATTGGTTTAAGTTTGTATTGGTTTAAGTTTGTTTTGTCAAGGCGAAAATTACTGAATTAATGAATCACATGAAAAAGCATAAAAAATGTTTCTAAATAGTTTATTACTTATGAATTAAATAAAAGATAAAATCTGTCAAACTCATGCATTTACACTGGGATGATAATACTACATGGAAATTTATATTTGTTTCTTTCAGTCTGGTGTGCTGAAAATTGATAAATTGGAGCCTAGTGAGCTAATTGGTATTATAGATGCTACAACAGCTTGCCTCGTTTCCTGGTTGGAAGGTCATTCTTTAGCCCAGACTGAGTTAGATTAGATAGATAGATTTTTAGTTGATAGAGTGATTAAAGAGGAAGGGATAATGTATAATATACCCGTGCGAAAACGGGGGGGCCGCTAGTTAAGTATAAACTCTACCAACATAACAGGTGCTTCGTCCTTCGTAATATACTCAAAGTCTTATAATAGTACCATTCAGTTTAAGTGTAATTCAAATGTATTGTTATTTTAGTATTCATGAAGTATGTATTCTGATGATTCCAAAGAATGATCCATTTTACTTCGCTTTGACGTTGAAAAATGTTACCAAAAGCAGTTGTAGTAACGTAATTATTTGTTTTTAGAAAATAATACTAAGCCTTTTAACTTCACTCAAAGCTTTGTTTGCAAGTCTATTATAAGCAATAATGGGACAAGTGCAAGTATGGTTCGCGCTCTGAGGGTTTCGTACAAACTTAAACACGTAATGTAATTTCTTTACTATTTTTTTAGGTAATGTAACAATTTTAGAACACTTCGTGTTTGGTTAAGTTTTATGATATGGCCAATTATAATATTGAAAGTTTAAAGGAAACTATACCGATTTCGCAGGTATTCTATATGTGACGTAAATTGTCGCATCTTTTTATTGCGTTGTTTTTGAAGCTTGATTTTTTACACTTTAACATAACTTTAACAAGACATAGGTAGAGGGAATTTAATATTAATTCCAACTTGATACTTTTACACAGTCTCAAGAAAAGGGATCTTCACAGATGGGCGGGCAGTAAAAAAAATATCCTAAATGGTTTCTGTTTTTGCTTTAAATACAGAATTTACATCAATATATAGTGTTAACAAAGTCTAGCATTGGTGTTTTTTTATTGGTCAGTTACTACTAAACGTGCAATCATATAGTGGAACTCGAATTTATAAAATACTGTCAGAAGATTTGTTTGTATAATACGGGTACAGTTAACGTAAAGTTAATGGAAATAAAAGTTATATCCGCACATAACCGCTCCAATTCACGGCTATAAATAAAAATATTTTTTATTCATGTAACTATTTATTTAAATAGTTTACTAGTAATTAATAACGCATAGCTTAATAGATAGATAGATATTATAAGATGAGTCACACAAATTAACCTGGCCCCAAAGTAAGATTTTCCTTGTGTTATGGGTACCAGCCAACGATATGAATATATATTAATACACAAATAATAAAAATAAATGTTGACACATCCATGCCTCAATAATAAGCCAGTATTTTTTTCGTACGATGAGGCACACTACTGAATTTGGTTTATATTTTTAACCTCACATGATTGAAGGCCCTGTACTGATTTCGTATCACACCTCATTTCGGATCATGAGATCGTAATGGCCGCGAGTGCTCGTGACGCCTCAATATAGGTCACAGCTGTAAATCGGCGCTGTGGCTAGCCTGCTCTTTGCAAAATACTCAGAAAGGACAGTTCTCACTATTCTTTATTCTATATTATTTTAGTGTAACTAATATCGTTCTATTTTTCAATTAAAATGAAGAACCAAAGAAATTTTTTAGACTTTAAAATATCATTTTAATTGATTCAAGGGATGATATTTGTAAAGACAAGCTATTTGAATATTAAATATAAAATATTATGGATTTTATATTATATTATAAAGAAATGTAACAATATATCATTTTATTCAATAATATAAATGGCATAAAATCAACTTTATAGTTTTATTTGTATTAATAAACAATTTTAATCATAGTTTTAAGATCAAGATTTTAATATATGTTTTACTGGCACTATATTAATTAGAATAAAATAAAACATTACAATAATATTTTTGGAACGTACTATTACATGAACTTAATTAATTTTTATTTACTAACATTAAAAAAAATAGACAATATATTTGTGTTGATACAGAGCGGAGCCAATAGTGAATGCGCGGTAAACAGACAACTTAACATGAGTATTTGGTTCATTGTTTTTGTGTCAATTATGTTTGTATTTTATAGACCAATCTGATGTTAAAAGGTTACTTTTGTCTATAACAACTGCAGTACGTCTTAAACTGCTGCGTAAATAGTATCAAAAATTGCTTTCGTCAAACTGAGACATAAACATGGAAAGTCTCATCTGACTGTACTATCCCTACGCATCAGAATATAGCAATACATTCACCAGTTTATTACCATCCATTACTTACATCACTCACTGTGAGTTATATCTCAGGAACGTAAATTAAATGGGATATTTTAAATGTAGAATACATGTTCCATTTCTTATAAATAAGTCAGTGACAGTGAGTCGTGATCTGATTCGTACACTAAACATACATCCAATATTGAAATATTGGATGAAATACGAAAACCTTAGTCTTAAGAGTCATAAGGCAAAAGGTAGGGCTTTTAAGACTTTTGGTATCACAGTATATCGTGCTATATATATAGCTTTCGGTTCCGGCGAGAGCTGCTGAGGCGAGTAGAAATGTCTACACGTCCGGTTTTTACTAAGTTGCTTCCACTCGCCACTTTGATTTTTACTGAATAACGACATGAAAGTGAAAGAATACAAGAAAGAGCGGATACGAGTCTATCCGTGGGCCCACTTTTTACACCCACTCGCCACTTGTCGCATTTGCCGAGCGTGAGGGCTAGCGCAACGTAATTTTTCTGATGGAAAATAATCACCTATCAAAGTAAAAATCACACGCATAATGTAACTGATAATATTTATTACATGTTACTACAATTATTTCTTGTAACAACAATTTAAAGGAGATTGAATGACGGATTACTATGGATTGAAAATTCTAACCAGAAATTAAAATATTTATGGGCAATTCGCCTTTTCATATGACTACTAAATTTAAAAACCAGGCAAATGTAAGTTAGACTTGAACACTGAAGGTTCCGTACTGGTTATCTCCTCAGCGTGTGGCAACGCACGGTTAGTCAGTTTTAACTATTACCGCTTGACTGCATTACTAAGCATTTATGTTTTGTTAAGGCGGGGAATGTATTTACGCATACCAACCGAGTCCTGAAGGTAACCCCGGTTATGTAATGCGGTACACTGGTAAGACATATATTTTAAAAGAATATTCTTAGGTTCCATTCTAACCCTTTTCCCACATCATCGCAGTGGGACGCCAAAGAATTTTTTCAGTTCTTGTAGGTGCAGACAAAAGAATATTTCCTCAATTTCTGAGCAATAAATAAAGATCCCTCTGACCCCCTACTCAGGCCCCATCGCCACATGTATACCGGGGACAGGAAGTGCGCATAGCGGCATCTTCTCTCAACCCGTATTTTTTGGCTTCTTTTTCGCCTTTTTGAGTCACCGGTACCTTTCTAACCCAATCCTACCCCCTCTTCAGCGAGATCATTTGCTTGCGGAAAGAGGTTATGGCTTTCTAGCGCTTTGCACTGTCGAGCACAGCTCATACTACGGATAGAAGCGAGAGATCCTAACCTGAGATGCTGACGACAGTATACCGCATAAGTATTTTTTTTTAACTGTAATGCGTAGCCGGCTAAAATTATAATCAGTAACGTATTACTAGTACAAAATATGTTTTATTGTGGCAAAATATGCAAAGATTTTTTATTACCAATTCTTATAAGGAATTTGTTTTATCGTAAACGTCAGCCATATCATAGTATTTACACAACTACATACTCAATATACAATTATAATAAAATTATGCTAAGTGTTATATACTAAGAAAAGAAAAATAATATTTTAATAAACGGTATTAAGTCGTTAATATCTTATTACTCCTTTTGAATTAGGTTGCAATACAACATAGTGTTCGAATTATTAATATTTGAATCTATAAATAATCTCCCTCGCTGATGTGTAGCGGACCCATTTCATTGTTAATTGTTGAATATGTCCCATTAACCCACAAGCCTCTCACTTGAGCTTTGACACTATTTCGTTGAGATTATC
>DWAA01000129.1:0-11285 GCA_018237865.1 Styx infernalis | reverse complement strand
ATGTGAGTGCACAGTAACACATGTAATACTCCTTTGAAGAATTCAGGCGTGATGTTATGTTATATTATGCAACATCATAAGTTTTACTTAAAAAACTTGTATGCTAAAGATAATATACAAGTTTGGCGGGGGTTTATATTATAACGTGTCGTTGTTTTCGTGATTTTGCTGTTGCTTTTGACCCCCAACTTCATTAAGATGTACATATTAATGACATGGTTAACAACGCGTTTAAAATGTACAGTTTCATTGTAAAACTACCAAGGATTTCAGGGAGCCGGCCCTAATTCACCTTTTTGTAATCCTTGTTAGATATCATCCTGAAGAGATATGTATTACGAATGAGCAATCTTATATACAATATTTACATTGAGCAAATTAAACGTGTTCAGCGTCGTTTTTTGAAAAAAATCTGCTACAGATGTTCTTGTACACATGTTTTCTATGCTCAGATACTCGATAGACATGATCTTATGTCACTTGAATTTTGATATCATATACTCAGTGCAGTCACTTGGCATAATCTGTGCAATAAAAAATTAGACAGTCCATAACATTGATTGAACTATATGACAAGCATATTACATGGTCACGTAATGTGGGATTGCTGAGGTCCCCCCTGAAATCATCACTAGGCAGTAATGTCCAGCACACGCTGAGTATTTGACATCTTTAAATGCACAGTTTTTTGTTTTTTAAAGTTGTGTTATGTAAAAAATAATAAATTAAAATATAAATAATTTTTTTAGGAACTCGTCCTAACGCAAATGACATGGTCCCAAAGTAAGATATTCTATCGTTTATGGGTACTAGCCAATGATATGAATATATATAAATACACTAATAATAGAAGTAAATTTTAAAACATCTATGTACCAATAACAAACATCTTTATGCCAGAGAATGCAGTCGCCCGGGATTCAAACCCAGGACCGCACGGTTAGTAGTCAGGTATGCTCACCACTAGACCATATATATGTCTATGTACCTTGATTTTTTTCTTGCATTCAAAATGTTAGTAACGAACATATACGAAAAACATTTTACTCGTATTACATTTTGAGTTGTATTGAAGCATAATTATGCGAAAATACTTAAACGGTGTGTAGACGTATTACGTATTAAAATAAGTAAAAAAATATTTGTGCAATTGTTTGTTATTCTTATTTATTTCCGCTGGCTTGTTACCTTTTTGAGGACAGCGCTCCTGATACTTTTACGCCATTCTTAGCAATTTTGCGTCATTTCTGGTCTTAGGCTCATCGCCAGCACACCATTATGGATAGATTGCATGCATCCAGGTGGTTGGTGGGCGATCTCTGTATCTTTAACCCTCCTCAATGGCCAAAACCATCCTTGTTATATATGGTTGTCTTTTCTGCGCATTTCGTGCCTAAACAAACGTAAACCAATTATTATTAGACTAAAGGCAAGCGTGTTTAACGAGTCACAGTTGTATGTTTTAGTGATCTTGTGGCATCCCACTACGACGGCGATGGCAAACAGCTAGGGTTTAGTGAGTGGTTGGCACTAGAAGCCACACGTAACTACCCTGTCCCTGCGGGCTGAGGTGGTATGCGTAAATACGTAAGCAGCAAAAGAAAAAAAAAACGTGTTTGACGTAAAGTATGAAATCGTTTGCGCTGCCAGAGGTTTTTTTAGGTAGTAAGACTTCTGTACGTTGAAGTATTATTTATTCTGTAATTAGGACCGAACTCATGAAACCGAGATTGATGACAATCTATTAATCGATCGCTCAAGGGCACCTAAATCACCAACTTGCATACTTCGTCTTAAGTCGGCTTTGTTAACCATGGTACGCCATAAATTTTGTTTATCCACCTTCTTGCTTAGCAACATCATGTCACATTTGATATTTGACAACCAAGTAGTTTGAGGTTTCTTTTCCGTCGTCTCCTTGTGGCAATGGATAGGCACTTCCTTCCGGCATCAGTTGACCGTACTGTCGCAGTCTGCATTCAATGAGATTTTCATGACAGTGACTTATAAACTCACTCTCTTTATCTTTCAGTGTTATACCCGTCGATCATAGAGTACTCATTTCCATTGTATGGAGATTCTTTTTGTCTTTTTCAAAGCTTACACTTGTCTGACGTCATACGATTCTCAATTTTTGAAATAAGTATGTAAGTAGAGTTTAGTAAACAAGAAATTTACCCGTAATAATTGTAAAAAACTAAACATGATTTAGGTACACGTATGACCCAAAAAACAGACGTATCGTCTTAATTATAACATAATTATTTATTAAGAATGGAAAACTTCTTTTTTTAAGTCGGTTAAAGTTAGGTTAGAACTTTTCAATGTGTGATGCTGGCTAAACTACATTAATCATTATGTCGCTATAAAAAAAGAATGGTTTAATGGGTTGATGAGGGATCATATTCACTACCTTTTTTAATGCGGGGAGTTAAAGGTTGAGGCCTGGTGTTCGAGTAGTGCTTGACTAGTCTACTAACCACTAAAATCACCGTGAGTGCCATCGGCCACCATTCTTGAGTTGCTCCGGATTTATCAGCACCTCAGCGACTGGCCGGTCCCTCAAAAGGGACCGGACTTCTCCAATTTAAGAGGGGATGGTTTCGGTGCAATGGTTTTAGATTCCCAGCCTTACCCTGACCCCATTAAGCTTATTGTTTACTTAATGTACTCGCCTAGTACCAATTTTTGTGGTTCAACCTCAGCTAAGTACCGCCGCTGTGAGTTAATGCCAGTAGCGTTTCAAAAATTAGTAGAAACGTCTATTTCAATACACTAAACTTACAATTTTTAAGGGCACTAAAAACTTAGATATCTATTTAAATCATAAATCAGTCTTTATACACCGCTGCACGTAAAGTAAATTGAATAAACTAGGTGGAATACGTTATAGTTTGAAAGGTAGTTAGAATAGACACATTCTATTTGCGATTTCAATATCGGAAATGATCTTTTAAATAGTCTCTTTGCGAAGTTCCGTTCACGCTTCTGCGCTTGTGAGCGGCGGTAACCGGACGCCATGTTGCATCGCCGTGACGCCGTTTTGACAGCTGTCAAATGGAACGGACATTCGAATTTAGACTGTTCAAATCACGTTCTTATTAAGTTTTTATTAATCACCCATGTTAATACAGAATTAATTTGGTCAAATACGCTTGAAATATATTTATTACATTTTATTTGACGTAATACGTTGATAGAATGTTGACAGGACTTTGATGTTATGTACTTATAAGTACTTGCCTTGTCTGGAAAATATCGCTCTTTTACGATCAGACCACCTTCTGTACTGTTGTATTGTTATATTAATTTGTTATTTTGTTTTTAATTTGTCATCCTCTTCCAACTACTTTAACTCAACCAGTCCGTCTCGTGGGGGGCCGTCCTACATTATCCTAGCTAGTTCGGTGTCGCCATTCAAGAACATTTTTTCCCCAACAGTTGTCAAGTCTTGAAGTGATGTGACCTTTTTTTGTCGTCGCTGGGTAATGCATTTACCACATGATACCACAAGAGTCTTGCGGGAATCCAGGCTAGGCTTAGACTACGCATTACACCCCAGCGGTCTTCCCTCGCCGTGGGACGCCACAGAGATGATGTGACCTGCCTACATCCACCTCAATGTGTTAATCCTGTGATTCACCTCTTCTTTAGTAATTAATCAATGTTTTGATGCAATAATAAACGGCTAATAAAGGCCGGTTATATTTGAACAAATCGAAAACAAATCACCGTTTCCGTTAAATAATTACGAAGTTTAAACCAACAAAAAGACAGTGTTTTGTTATTGCAAGCCAATTAGTTGGCTTAGCAAGGAGTCGTACATTGTTAGTTAGGGCTGAGAAAATTTTATCAAAAATAGTGTTTTAAAAAGAAAAAGAAATAGCTCTATACAAAGGTAAAGTTTTAAAAATATAAATACTGCAAATAAGTTGTGTCAAAGTCACTGTTTGCCGCGCACTACTTCTTTTTTGAACCAATTGACGTCAGTGGTGTTTCCGTACCGATACGACTTAGGGACTATCAAAGAACTAGGTGACTCATACTTTAATGGCCGGCAACACGCCTGCATGCATTGTGGTGTCCATTTCTGTGACTCATAATATATATATAGGATTATAATATTTATTTATTTATTTAATATTTATTGTTATCTTCCTACAGAAATAACTGCGTGAAACACCTATAACTCGAACTTTCCCACCTTTTAGGTTTTAAATTAGGTTTTAAAGCAAATAGTCCCTAGTCATTTGAACTTACTGACTTACAACATTCTTTAGTTAACTTTATTTGTCTTTAAGGGGTTGGTGCATTACCCAGTGCTATCGGCCTAAATTCTTCTCTAGGATAAAATCTTTGTATACCGAACCATAAAACTACACAGGTATAACGCCTAAAAAATTACTTATAAAACTCGCTAGTGGCAGCCCTGCAAAACAATAATTTCGCACACAATTCAACACTGCCGATATTTCCAGACTTAGACGCAATAACTCCGAGTTCATTTAATTGTAAACGTTATCGTTTAACAATTACGTACTATTGCTGTAAGGGCGAACGGACAGCGATCTCACCTGAGGGTAAGTGCTGCCTATTGCCACCTGTAACCCCATAAGCCACGCAGAAGCACTGCCAGCCTTGGAGAAAGGACAGAGCTCTTTTCTGGTCCCAAAGATTTATCGATTCGGAATTACCGTTGGCTTCAACTGGTTTTACAAAGTAGTTGTGTGCGGCAACAAGTGATTTTAGAATGGTACGGTAGTGAAATATTAGTCGAGGCGGTGGGTGGTGAAATTTAGTGGTAGGTAGTAGTTCGAACAGATCCTCGGAACAATCGCCGTGATAGATACGTCTTTTTTTTAATGTTGTAAGGGGCAAACGAGTAAGAGGCTCACCTGATGGTAAGTGATTACTGCCACCCATGGACACCTGTAATACAACAAGGCACGCAGGCGCGTTGCCAGCCTTTTCTGGGAAGGGTGGGGCTCTTCCCAGAATCTTTGAACGGAAGGGGCGAGGGAGTTGGGCATTCGGACCTTCTACCTACCGTACGAAAGGCGACAGCATAGCTGTCACTTGACTTAGGTCTTAAGGTAAGAAGAGTGTGGTTTATCACCTATCGTGCCTGCCCATGCGGCTGTAACCGAAGTTGCAGCATGGCACTACCACTAGTAGGAACTACCATACATTTCAAGGCCTAATGTAGAATACTATTTATTATAATAGAGTAACATAACCGGCGACCCACATTTTGCAGGTTATGTAAAAGTCCCACATAACAGGAGGCGAGCCTATTACTAATCCGAGAAAATATGAATAGCAGCTCGGAGTTCGTAATAACTTAGCTATTGAAGTTTTCTGACAAGAAAACTCAATAACTCTTTGCCCGTCCTGTTATCGAAGCTAGGACATCACTGTTTGTGGCTGTGTCTGCTACTTCTTGGCCAACAAAGCAATGCATAATGTAATATAATATAATATTATTATAATAAAATGGCTTTTGGACAATTGTGGTAATTGTGACATTTTTTAACCAGTGTAGCTACAGGAAAACGTTCTGAAGAGGGATTCCTTTACTTTTTGAGACGTACATATTTTCACGGTAATTAAACCTCATTCTCAAAGGTAAAGAAATTCGAAAACCAATTAAGTAGTACAATGTCAGAAATCTCATACATTTTGTAGGAAATGATATTCCAACTGTATTTTATAATTTACGTAATTTGAAAACATTATGTTATATATTAAAAAACCAGTAATTAGTTCACTTTTTTTATAGCAGATTTTTGTAGAGAAGACATACTTACAGACCGTCTGGTGGGAAGCGGTATCTGTCGTCCATAGACTTGATCACAAGGGAAAATTACGCATTTAGTTGTAAGTTTATTTTCAAAGGATAAAGAAATTGTGTTATTAATAAAACTCCATCTCTAACGCCGTATCATGATTGTGTGTGTAATACACCAATTTTCTCTTTTCCTCTTTAATATTTAATTTCTGGTCATATTCTACACAACATACTTACCCTTTTTTCTATTAAGATTAGCAGCACCATGCTTACGTGAAAACATTTATGGAAGATAGATAGCTATTAGACAGATAACTATCAGATAGATAGTTATTAGTGCTATCAGGATTATCAGCTCATTTAACGATCTCTATACTCATTTTAAAAACGTTGTTGAGATAATAGTTTCGCGAGCGTATTCAATTTTGTATTTCGCTAAAAATCCGCATTTGAGATGACAAAACTGGAGCATAACTGGCTGGGATGCTGTCTAACAGCAGTCACATATTTATATCTCATACTAGTATTATTTTTCACGGACAATGCATATGCTGTTCCAATGTGCATTGTTTGTTGTTAGACATGACATTTTTTATTGTTTTATATAGTGTTCTCATATTTTAATGTGTTTTATAATTACCTACAATTATTACGGACTAACTAAAGCGAAAAGAGATGCGATGCGATGGATGTGTTAGAAAGGGAGTAAAATTGGTTGCAAAATATTGAAGCCACTGGCGGTATAGTTTTGTCTTACAACAGGACGGACTTTTATAGTATAAGGGACAAACGGGCAAGAAACTCACTTGATTATAAGTGAATAGGGTGGTGGTATTAGACACCTGCTATAACACAAGGCACGGTTAGGTTAAAGACCGGAAACGCCTGGCGCATTTCCGGTCTTTAATAAACGTGTAAGCTCTTTTCTTGAAGGTTCCTAAGTCGTAACCGTTTGGAAATATTGCTGGCGTTAACTGTCCACAAAGTAGTTGTCCGCAACAAAAAGGACTAAGTTATATTATGGTGTAATGTATAGTAATAATAGTGTAGGTCAAGTTAATTTGTCAATGTTAATTGTAAAGTAATGTCTAATTTCTAAGTTTGGGTTCATTTTTTTCAGTTGAAATCCTCAAATCCCGAAGCGCACTGTGGTTGTCTGCTGACGGGCATATGGTTTTATATGCTACCTTCAACGATAGCTTGGTTCACGAGCAAAAGTACCCCTGGTACGGGGCTGCGTTAGATACTGATGATCCTGCAAAGGTAACAAAATGTGTTATATTCTATATTTAAGACTAAAAACCTATCCATAACTGCCAGTGGCTATGCTGCCTTTTTAATGTGCGCTTTAGTTAAACCACATAGCAGTTCTTTAGCCAGGAGCCACAGGCAGGATGTCACAGGGACGCACCAGGGTACCTACCCTGGTGCGTCAAGGGGCTAGAGCATCACATTGTCACCAATTACTAAACGTTTGACTTAAAAATCAAATTGTATTGCGAATGAAGTGTTAAGTTATTGGCGAAAGAAAGTAATTGAACGTAATAAAACAAGTCCAAAATCACATCTAGTTTTACGCCGCTCACACATACATACATACATATATACCGTCATAAAGTGGAGCTGGAATCCAGTTCTGCGTCACACTGTTATACACTTCCCAGTGACTGAATTTATTTTTTTTTTTCGTTTGTCTCATTCAATATTGTAAATGGTTTTTTTTTTATGTTATAAGAGGCAAACGAGCAAGAGGTTCACCTGATGGTAAGGGACTACCGCCGCCCATGGACACCTGCAATACAACAAGGCACGCATGCGCGTTGCCAGCCTTTAAGAAATACCCCCTTCCCAGAATCTTTGGACGGAAGGGGGGAGGGAGTTGGGCATTCGGACCTCCTACCTACCACATGAAAAGCGACAGCGTAGCTGTTACTTCACGTAGGTCTTAAGGAGTTTGGTTTCTCGCCGATCGTGCCGGCCCATACGGCTGTAACCAAAGTGACAGCATCGCACTACCACTATTTATTGTATTTTTTTTTCGTTTTTGTTTTAGTATATGCAATGACGTCGAATAAATGTGTATCTATATATTTTTATAATATAAAAACAGCCCAATAGTGTTATCTTGATTTATTTTAAATTTATTATGGAAGGTTAAAGAAAGACAGATGTTTCATGCTTTATTTATGAGCGGAAATTTCTTGGTCTTGGTTTTTGGGCTTCTTGTAAACAAGTTTTTTGTATATGTTATTGTAAAGTTAGCTGATTGCCCTTTCATTGTAACATCACGACATTGCGTCTTGGCTAAAGACTCGATCATTAAGTAAAGAAGTGATCTCCTACACTTTTACGCGCAATATAAGTTATATTCCGTTACCAGTATACCCATTAATACTCATTACTCGCGTATATACAGTTTCCGTAACGGTAACGTTACATCAACGCATGTTATTGCTCTGTAACTAAAAATAAATAATGCGCTTAAAGATTAAGTTCAATAACATACCAAAACAAGTTAAGACCTTAACAGTGTAATATTGGTCAACCAATAGTTATTATTCGGCATCATTAGCCATTTCTTGTCTGATAAAGTCCCGTAAAAGGTTATTTTGCGCTCAATAGAGCTTGATGGATTCGGTCAGAGACTTCTGTTTACACGAAAAACATTCTCGTACAAAAGTTATCTAATAGTTCCCATATAACACATTTGATTGGTTTTGTACCAAGGTTAAAATAAACAGTGTTTTCTCCTGTTTTTTATTTATTGTTATAAATTGTAGTTTCTCCTGTTAAAGTACCTTATTTATTTATTGTTAAAGAGTGATGAAACGTACTAAAGGGCTACCTATGTACGTATTCTTGACACTCGATTCCATTTAAAACTTAAGATTGGTATCGTAACTTGACAATTGCTACTTTTGAAGTTTTTTTATATATTATAAGAGGCAAACGGGCAAGAGGCTCACCTGATGGTAACGTGTGGTCCTCGTGTGGCATGGGCACCTGCAACACCACAAGACATGAAAATCACAAAAAAGTTGTGGTGGCAAAAAATGCCAAAATAAGTCGAAGAGCACATTACCATCCATGAAGGTGGTGAGGATGGAATTTGGATTTAGACGCGATGTTCGGTGGCGAAATTCAGCAACAGGTGCTAATTCGAACAACTCCTCGTAACACTCCCCGTGATAGATGCGATAGAAGATGCTGAGCGATCCGACATCTCTACGCAAAACCAAAAGATCAAGTCTCATGTGATTGTAATTTCAGTGGCACCCGTATCCTTTGCACAAGACTATTACCAAGAAGAAGAATAAAAACCTAATAGTTATTGAATTTTAACACTACTTTTAGTGTATAAAATAATACTATTTTGTAATTCGCAAATGCCAACATGATCCCTTTCTCCACATTCGCTGTTACTAAAAATTAGGGAAAGTTTAATGGTAGTTATTGGGTGTTGTCGGCCTTTTAATCGTGTTATCAAACGCAGCTTAACTGCACTTTAAAGTTGGCGTATTTATTATGTGTCAAATGAATTGAATTAAACAAGCACTATATGTTTGCCCCACTTATAAAAACACATTCCACGTCTACATTAAAATAAGTTCTGGTATTGTGGAGGTCAACGGGCACAATCGCATAGACTTTCGAATTTCTATATTTATATAACATGAGTATATAACCTATAAAGCACGTGAGTATTGTTGTAAAGTTTCTGCTAATAACGGGGCGGGGCACTTATTAGTCGAGATAGACGCTGACTGATTGAAACATTTCCGCGTGTTATATCTGATCGCTACTTAGGGTCATTGGATCTCTTTTCTTTATGTAAATGAAGAATCTCTGACTTGTTGATAGGAAAAGCCACTTCGTATGCGTAGTCTAATGGCTATATGCTCATTGGTCTTGTGTTTAGCGGCAGGAATAACTCTTCACGACGTTACCTCAAGTAATTAATTTCTAATGTCAATCATCTATGTCACAGGGAGCTTGGTAAGCGGCCTGGAATTAATGTTCTCCCAGCTCCCTGGGCAGTTTACTTCCCTATTATTTTGATATGTATTATTCTATACTTTATTGTGGTATGAAGTTCTAATCTCTGTCATCATAATACGAGTCTTATAAATTTAACACCTACGTTCTTTTGTTTCTTCTGTCTGTGCCTTCGTAGCTTTAAGGATGGACCACTCAGTCCATTTGAAAAAAAAAACACATTGCACTCGCAATGTTTTTTTTAAAATTTAAAGCGAGTTTAATCTAGGTGGTTGTTAGTTGAATTACATTGAAATCTGTTAGGTTATATGCTCGTTGGTACATAATTATAGTGTTTGTTTATATTTTAAGAAAGTATTCTCTCTACTTGATTTATTTCTATTGTTTTAATTTGTAGAATTTTAGATTTTTAATAGCCAATGCTAAGAAAGCTTACTTGATAAGAATACCTGCGATATTGCAAGCCACGCAGGTAGATTGCAAGTCTTAAAAGACTAAATAGGCTCGTTTCTTGAAGGTCCATAAGTCGTATCAATTCGATAGTAGTGCTAGTGCCAACTGGTTCCACAAAGTAGGGCGCGATAAAAAGTGCCTTAGATTGTATGATCGCGCTTTCGAGGTATTGAGGGTGGAAATTTCAATTTTTCAATGGTATGATTGAAGTTTAGTGACACGTTTGCTAGTGTGTATATATTTTAGGTGTTTGTACAATAGACTAATAATAAATAGATTATTTCTCTTTATTTCACTTACTCTACAGACTGTCAGTTTTTATCTGCACCTTTTACTAAAAGGCTACAAAACCTAGTGACACGGAAAATAAAATCGAAATAAGATTGCCGTACATCGCACGAACATAGTTGATGTTCAGAGTTTTCAGATATTTGATTGAAATTCTAGCTTCCAATAATTGCGTTTAGAAGCGAAGCAGTAGTTAGTTACCGGTTTAAAATGGCTTTTGATGCATTTCGATGCCTCTTATTTCTATTTGGGTTACTTATAGTTGTAATAGAAAACTTATATTATTTATTTGTTTAAAATAAATAACCCAGAGAACAGTAACTCAGCTCATTAACTCACACACTTAACAGACACATGAAATTTCTTATTCCTAGATCAATTACGGGTTTGTGTCATTGGCTATACATTTAAAATGAATTAAAGGGAATTAAATTGCTTTGTGATATGCATTTGCTAAGAGATGGCGTTGATTGTTAAATAAACAATATTCGCTTTTTTAATAAACCATTTAAAAAACGCCGTCAGTAAGTCACCTTGTGCCTTTTAATTTTTGGTAAGATATTGCCTTTATTTTTATTTATGTAATTACAATTTTGTGTGTTAAATAAATAATGTTTATAATTCCCAGTAGATGGAGTTCTAAAATATAATTCATGCGTATTATTATGTTCTTTAATTTCTCATAATTTTTGGTAAGATATTGCCTTTATTTTTATTTATGTAATTACAATTTTGTGTGTTAAATAAATAATGTTTATAA
>DWAA01000128.1:0-11310 GCA_018237865.1 Styx infernalis | reverse complement strand
GTCCCCTTCTATCAACATACTGGACGGACAGGCTCAGGCGCAAACCGAAGCTGATTTGTTGATGGAGAATGTACTGTGAGAGTGGCATAGCAGAGGAGATAGTGCTGAATGGGGATCAGAGGACCTCTCTTTCACTTACTCATAGTGCCAAAAAGACGGAGGGTCCTCACGTTAAAGGACACCTCTCTATTTTTTCTATAGCCTGTACCCTGTACCGGGGCGTTACAATGGTATGCTTAAGTGATCCTGTGGCATCCCATAGTGATGGGGAGGGCAGACCGCTGGGGTTAAGTGAGTAGTAGAGATATTTCAATATTTATTTCCATATGAAGATAAGTATGAACTTAAATTGTGAAGATATAACGAAAACTAGTAAAGTACAAGCTACAAAGATCTTAATAAAAAATATTTTATACAAAAGATACGATTTTTATTTCTCAAACTGTAAACTGGCAACAAGGTTATAGATATGCGTGGTAGTTGATATTTTAACCGGTAAACCAATTTAACGTAATTAATGAAGTATCACTAAGTTTTTCGTTAATTAATTTTTTTTTCCTTTGTTATTTATGTCTCTAGCAGTGCGCATTATTTCTTATATTATGAGTCGTACACCGCAAAAAAAAGATAACTTTACCGGTATTATTAAATTTCAATATATTGTATTGATACCAGACAAACGTTGGCCATTGTACCGTTACTATTTCAACTTTATTAAAATATTGTTAACATATAGTGGGAATTTGGTAACGTTACTGACCCATCCCTCCGCGCGGGGAAATGTTTTTACATACATTTAACCTCTGTGCTGGACCTGTGTTTGTGTTGTGGTTGGCTCCCTGAGGTACCCTGGATCTATCAGCAATAATCATACAAGCCCAGGTGATCCGCATTTTTTGCCAATAATCAGTGTTTTTGCATTACGAAATATAATCTAAGATTAACCAATGGTTGATTTAAAATATTTTTGTCATCTTTGTGTACTTTGTGATTTAGGGTGAATTAAGGTTTATAAAGAATTGGTATATACACGACCACAGACAGGGCACGAACACGACATTGAAAATAAACTAAGATTAGCTCAGTCTCAAGTAGATATTAGACATGCGTGTATCTTTGCTCGTCTGAATGAATAAGTTTGGTCACTTTGTGGGTATCAAAATATAATTCGTTATTTATTTAGCTTACGTTATAGGTTAACGAAATACCACCAACACAAGACCACCTGATTACCAACTTCAAGTCCATCTAGACAATGGCCTAAATTGTAATGAAAATAGCATTTGCCAAACTAAGATAGGATAATGGGAAATATCATGTATGGCTTACGCATGAGACTTCCCATCTACTAAAGCTTGTATTTTTTACACATTCAAGGCACCGTAGACCTTAGTTGACTATGATGAATTTCCTTAATCCTGAAAAAAGGGTGATGACTGATAGACGGTTGGATACACAAGACCATAAAGTGATTCTATTAGAGTTAAACTTTTTCCACGACATATGAGACCCCAAAAGAGGAGGAAGTGAGTATTGCAAATAGTAGTTTTTTCTTAATAACAAGAATGAATTACAAATATAAAAACATTATATGCATAAAGCTACTAATAAGTATTCTATTATATTAGGTCTATAAAATTCATATCAATTTAACTCCTTAAAGGCCGGCCACGTATCTGCATGCCTTATGACGTATCAAGTGTCATGGTTGGCGGCAATCATTTACCATTGGATGACCCTCTTACCCGTTTACCCCGTAATCTGAAAAAACTTATTCGTACAAGAGATAACTATAAAATCACTATCGATTTTTATTGAAAACAGCTTAGAAACTTGCCGATTAAAGTAGCTTTCAAGTAACAAACTACGTTAAATTCGTTTATTTGTTTGGCAGCTACGTAACCACATACAGAAACACACACCTGGCATACTTATACATATGATTCTACCAGAAGTTAAAAAATAGTTACTTCTTCTTCGATTGCCCCCGTGGTCTATTGGATAGCTGAATATTAACAGAGATCTTACTTTAAAACCCGACCACCACGAACATTTCCGTGATTAACATAGAAGTTTGTTGTTCGATGGATGTTTTCTTGTTTATTATTTGTATATTGATACCAGTTGATATCGTGCACTGATAACTATACCACAATAGTAATGTAAATTTGAGGCTTTGCAATATGTGAGACAGGATTTATAATACTAATTTAATATTTGATAATTAATAAATGTATTAACAAAATGTCATGAAATTAAATTACAATTAAGAAAAGAATCTATTGAAAATGAAAAATTGCGTACAACTTTAGAACAAAAAGATTCTGAAATTAATGAAATGCAGAAATGTTGCAACAACAAACTTGACTCAATTTTACTTGATAAAACTTCTCAAAATGAGCAATATGTAGCAATGGAAATCAAGAATAAAGAGTTAATGGAAAAGTTGAAGAAATTTGCTGTAAATATTAAGAAAAAAGCTGCCATGTACTCTAATTTAGAAAAGCAGTTCATCGAAACACAAAAACAATTGGAAATAAATATTGAGCAATTAGAACAACTTTCTGTTCAAGTTGAAGTTATTCCTGAATTAAAAGAAAAATTAAAGTACGCCGAAGAAGAGGTAAATCAGCTGCAGTCAAGTCAAAATTTGCTCAAGGAAAAGTACAATGAAACATTACAGTTGCAGGCGGAAAATACATCATTAAAAGAAAACAATTTTGAAGATAAAGAACAAATTAAAAAATTTAATGAAAAAGTGGACTTATTAAATAAAGAATTATATTTAGTTCAAAAGCAAAATAACGAGCTTGAAATAATTATTGATAATATGAATAAGAAAATGGTTGAGTATGAAATAGAACAAAAAAACAACACTAATTTACTAACTAAAATATCGTGTTTGGAAGCTGATGTCAATCAAAAACAAATACAAATAACAGAATTGTCTAACACGCATGAAAATCATAATGAAAAATTAACTCAAATACATCATAGCCATAACGCTAAAATTCAAGAAAAAAATATGTATATCGAAAGCTTTCAATCTGAAATAGATAAATATAAAAATCGTATTTACCGGCTCGAAGAAAGTATATCAAAAATGGAAAATAGTAGACAATCCTTAGAATGCAAAGCGGACCAATTAGATACTCAACTTCAAGATAAGCAGAAATCATACAATGAATATAGTAATCAAGAAGATGAATTAGTAAGTAGGCTTGCTGTTTTGATTGACCACGATAAAGTTGTTGAAAAGCAACTGTACGAAATTGAAAGTGAAAACAAAGAACTAAAACACAAAATTCTCAACTATAATGAAGAGATTAAAAAACTACAGTTATCATATTCTGAATTAGAACAAAAGTGTCTTATGTATGAACTAAAGGCAAAAAAACTTGATTTGGCTGAAAATGAAATAATTGATTATCAAACAAAACTTCGTGATATAGAAGTCCAATTAAAAAAACAAAGTAGTGACACTCAAACTATTGTAATGCAAAAAAAAAAAGAACTAGAAGACTTAGAACTAGAATTTAATACGCAAATTGAAAGTGCAGTTAAAGACAAGAAAGTTCTAGGTGAGAAATATGATAAACTCTGTGAACGTTCTAGTCAATTGGAAATAAAACTCCAACAACACCGGATAACAAATGAAAACCTTAACACGACGCTTAATGAACTTATCTTAGAAAAACAAAATTATTTAGAAAAATTGTCGAGTTTCCAACAAGTTATGTCTTCAGATTACACTGAACAATACATTAATGAAATTAACAAGTTAAATTCAGTTTTAAACAGTAAAAATGAAGAAATATTAGATTTGACTAATAAAGTACAATCCCAGCATATTAATAATTTGTCCAATATGTCTTGCTTGGAAAATAAACTTACAAAAATGGAGGAACAACATAACAATTTTTCGTGTGAAATAAAAAAGCTTGTTGAGGAAGTTAGTACACTTAAACAAGAGAATGAGTCTATACAAGCAATCGTTCAAGAGAAAGATGAGCAAATTAAGCAACTAATGGAAAATAAAAAACTCGTGTTTAAAATGAATATACCAAAGACCGAAGGTATGACTATATCTTCTACAATAGAAGCGTTAGATAGTGAGCAAAGTACGCGTGATATTTCAGGTATCGAATCGCAAATTGTGACTAATATTAAAACTGTTCGCCCTCAGTCTGAACTCATTGTGCATAGAGAAGAACATAAACTTAAAAATCGCGCTTTACAAGCCTCACAATATGATGAAATAAAAGAACCTACCATTGTGCCCAAAAAAACCTATCTTTGTTATAATAAGGATGAGAAAATCAATAAAGAAATTGATCCATTTAATTCTCAAGAAGGCTGGGGATTAGAAGCTAATGTACATTCTGATGATGTTACGCCCGGACTTTCTCATCTGAATAATCAACTACAGCAACTGAAAGATGCCAATAAAGTGTTAAAAATTGATCTTGATACTAGTAACAGTAAATTGCTTAAAGCTTTAAAGAAGTTGAAAGAATTAAAATCGACTAACGAAATGTTGTCTCATGAACTAAAGCTTACCAAACAAATTGCCCAGTCCTCTATGTTAGACATGACTATTGAAAATGAATTATTGACAAAAGTTCAAACTTTAGAGAAAGAACTTCAGGAGCTCAATGCAGATATAAACAAAGAAAAAATTGAAAAAGAAGCAGTAAGAAAACAAAATGAAATATTCAAAAATGCAAATGATCGACTGATGGACATGAAAGAAAAAATGGACAATGAAGTTGAATTGTGGAAGTATAATTTTAAACAAGCAAATGATAAACTTTCCTCAATGCAATGGGATGAAGATGTTAAAGAATCTGATTCAACAGTACGTTCCGACATACCTATTTCAAATCCAGCTATTATAACTACAAGTATTGAGTTTAATGCAGACGTAATTAAACTAGAAAAAGAAAACGATGAGTTGCAGACAATGGTAGACAGTTTGAATACTCAAAATAAAATAATATCTGACCAGGAAATACAATTAAAAACTGAAATAAATATCTTAAGACAACAGTTGCAAGAACGTCACGCTCATTGCGAAAACTGTGAAATTATAAAAAATCAATTATTAGAACTAAAAATTGAAAATGCAAACTTACGGGAAAATAATATTGTGTGTGATGTGAAATTGACTAATTTAGAGTCGCAATACGCCGAAGTTCAACTTGATCGTGAACGGTTAAAATCAGATTATGAAGAAAAGATCAAGATCTACGAAGAAGATGTAACTGGGTTTATACATCAGAATAACCAATTAAAGCAAGAAGTGGAGTCTCTTAAACTTATGAAAGAAGAGACCAGTACAAAAATATCTTCATATTCTTCGGAATCGATGTTACTAAAATCTAAATTAGTAATACAAGAAAGTCCAATAAATCAAGACATAAATTCCATGTTATTTGCAGAAAAATGCGATTCAATGGAAGATATGAATCTAAGTTTGAAAAAGTCTGTAGATGAAGCCAATAAACAGGTTTGTGAGCTTAACTTAAATAACCAAGAATTACGAGAAGATAACAAGGATTTAAAGATCCAGATAAGTGAGTTAACTACAACAATAAATAACTTAAATGCGGAAAATGATCAACTTTTATCAACAGTTGCCGAGTTACGATCTTCTATTTCAAGTGCAGTAGATCAGCGTGGATTTGAAATTGCTGAATTATGGAAGCAACATCTAACACAAAGGGAAAATGAATTCCAGACTTTAGAACAAGACTTACGAAATCAATTGAATTCGTTTGAAGCAAAATATGAACAACTTCTTGAAAATGTGAAATCCTCAAGTGAAGAAGAAACTAGTAAAATAATCATGTCTGAACAAGTAGCTTCTTTGCAAAATAAACTACAGGAAAAAGAAGAGCATCTTTCAAGTTTACAAAATAAGTATGCTGAAGCATTAAACCAATTAGATATGTTACGTTCAGAAATGGAAGATGAACGACTTATACTTGAAAATAAAATACTTATTCAACAAGAAGAACATGAAAAAGGTTTTAATGAATTGACCACGCTTTATGAAGTTAAGCATGGTGATTTGAATAAATCTCTTCAGTGTGAAGTTGATGCCAAACTAAATGAAAACTGTGATTTAAACAAGACAATTAATGAAATGCGCCAGCAATTTGAAATACAAGTTTCAGAAATAACGAGACAACTTCAAATCAAAGAGAGTGAAGTTTTTCAAAAAACACATGACTTAACGCTCTCTTTAAATCAAAGAAATGAAGAATTTGAAAATGTCAGAAAACAGTTGATTGAATATGAGAAGAGGATTGAGGACTTGACCTTCGAAAAAGAGTCAGAACTAGCAATTTTAAGATTGAAAATACACGAGCAAGGTGAGAATTTTAGTAAAATCCAACAAAGATTGGAGAGTGAAAAAAATGTTTTGTCGCAAGCTTTAAACGAAAAAATTTTGGAATTTACAAATTTAAACAAAACGATCACAGATTTGAATAAGGTTCTAGAAGAATATGCAATTAAGGCTAAGGAAACGCAATTGGTCTTAGAAAGCCAAGAGTTAGAAATTGTAACTCTAAAAGATGAAATATCAAATCTCAAAGAAGTGATAAAATCGGCCAGTAGCAAGATAGAAAAGCATGTTACCTTTGCTGTGGATGCTAAAAACGATATTGAAAATGAGAATATATCAGGTGCCTTGAGTCAAGAATTATTAGATGCTGTACCAAAAGCTGAGTTAGATTTAGCGATGTATATGTTACACCAAAGAGATGTCCGCTGCGAAGAATTAACAATGGAGTTAACACAGCTTTTAGAGGAACGGGACACTCTTCAGTTACGACTCTCAGACAGCTTGCGTTCGTATGAAGAACTAAAATCACAATGTAGTGTAGACTTGGACCAGCCATTCAACGCTAGTCTTGAAACTGTATCCGAGCTGCCCTCGACTACTGTGGATAAAGACCGATATTTTGTTGACACACCTCGTGTCCACACTTCGCGTAGCAGTAGCATCAGTGACCTAGATGGTGACAGACCCAAGTTGCAGGCTAAGTATGTATTTTATTAGTCAATAACATCATCACTATATATCATCATCGATATTGTTAAAAAGTTTTTTTTACCGGTAATTTTTGTGGTGCTGTGATTCAAGTCAACACTATAACAATTATTAATGTGCTGACTTGAACACATTTGAGTAGAATATCAATTAACCCCCTTAGTAGCGGCTATTCCAATACCATGTTGAATGATTGCATTAATATTTATTTAATGGCTACAGAAAAGCAACTTTAAATAAATTAATATAGGTTCATGCTGTACGTATAGTTCAACCAAATGTTACGATACAGTACAGGTTTTTTTATCGCTGAATGTTAACTTATGTGATTTCATATATGATGAGAGAATTCAATATTCGAGGATAAAGCGTGTCAAAAGATAATAATATTTCACACTACCCCGTGTAGATTATCGGAACTTCGTAGTGTACGACACAGTCGCGACGTGCGTCTGCGACACGACAGCGAACAGCGGCAGCTGGGCATGCGTCTGCTCCATCGTGACGTCGCCAACCTTCCAGCGGAGGCTATCGATCAGCTCACTCAAGCACGCCACACTCTTTGTAAGTAGTTTTTGATCTCAGTAAATTTAGAGTAAAACCATAAGAATTATAGATAAGACTAGCGTGTAAAAGCTGCAGTTTTAAAATTCAATGTTAGTCCATGTACATGCTACACTGAAAGCATGTTACGTGTTGCGGAAGTTCTTTTGGGCAAATGTAACTATATAATATCAGCTGGTTATATTGCTAGTTTCGCCAACCCTGGACATAACTTAATTAAACAAGGTAGGAGATAGCACGCAGCCATGTGGACTACCAGCGTTGACAGATTCGGAGCCCGAGCGTGCACCGTCAACCTTCATGCTCCGGTTTGCTGAAAAATTTATGATCCACTGAAAATTTTTTCGAGTAGCCCAAAGGTCTTTCCTTTGGGCTACTCGAAAAAATTTTGCTTGTCCAAACAAGTCGCCAATGCCTCCACCTTGGACTCCAACGCTTCAACAATTCGTTACGACAAGTAGACTAAAAAACCACCAGCTGACCGACTCCATTGGGAACTTACCAGCTGGTGCTCCTTCAGGTACTGCTAGAGCTAGCAGTTCATAATAGATTCCATTATCCTAGGAAACAAAAAGATTTTTAAGGGTTCGAGTGCACCGATGTCGTTTCCAAAGGTTTGGAATGATCCCCAGGTTTTGAGCGAAGTGGCGGTGGATTTTTCTCCCACTTGACTCCTGATGACCAAGGAGAAACGTCGTCTAGTTCATTTAGCGATAAGCAAATCTGTCCGGGATATTGCGGGAATATTAGATTGAAAGACACTTTAGAAACATTTGACCATGAGTTATAAGGGAGTGTTAACTGCTTACATGTTAACTGCTCCAACCGTCAATCTCACCCTCAACGTGACCGCCTTGCCTGCATTGACGAGACTATGACGAACGACTGGCACTGGTTATAGTGAAAGGCAGCAGCTTCACTTGTACAAAAAGTGATCGCATATCTGCTTTCCCAGCGTGTGGATTAGGGCAAACCCTCTTTAAAATGATGGATATGTCCAGCTGTAGACCATGGTAATTATGAATGAAATAATGATGATGCTGATAGAGCACCCGGAAATAAAATCGAATCTTTAATTTTACATGATAAGCGGTAAACAGGCAAGAACTTCACCGAGGTAATGATGACAGACTGGCCAAATAAGCATTTTAATAAGACATTAGTACTAGTGATCCCGTATCTGCTTATGATTAGGGAAAGCCCTAATTGAAACGATGCGTATGTCCAAATGTAGACGTTGCATGGTAATAATGAGTGAGAGAATAAAGATACGGAGCAGACATGGGCATGGACAAAAAATCGAATGGTTTTTTTTCGAGCAAGAGACTCACCTGACGTTAAGTAATTACCGCCAAAAATGGACACCACTAACACAACAAGACACTGAGGTATAAGTATTCTCGTTTCTTAAATGTCCCTAAGTCCTGAGGTCGTATCGAATATGCAATTGTTTCGATCTAAAAGTAAATAATAAAAAAGACAATGATTGCCAGCACGCCTACCTATTGAATCTGTAGTTGAATTATAGCATTAAAACAGCAATACTAGTTTTAAAAACTAATTTGCAATATATAATTAATGGAGCTATTATTTCTAGCCCGAGATTCCCAGAGCACTTCTACTGTTCTCCTTAATTGGCTTCGTGGGAAGAGTACGCCTAAAGTGGTCGACATGTAAATAATAGTAAGTTTACGGTACCTAGAATGTGGCGCAATCTTTATACAAATAATTTGCATTTATTATGCAATATGCTTCCACTACACTGAGCACAATAGTTTGAATCGTAACATTGTGTTATAACTACACCCAAAATTTAAACGAAATGATGTCTTATAAAAATGCCTTGAAGTATACATACCTGATTAATATTAAAAATTGTGTTAATTCTTAATGCCGCTCAAAGTGTGGTCTATTTGTTATAATGTTAATTTGTGATTATTATAATTATTTGGGGGTAGTTTAGTAAAAGCGGACTTTTTGTATTTAAAATTTCTGTTCTATTCATTTCTTTCATGTTTCTTATGGTATTACATATACAACCTATATGTACTTATTTTGTAAAGATTATTGTTATTCTTGAATTTAAATTACTCTGTTTTAATAGTTATTTCTCTGGGCCTATTTAATTTTAGCGTATAACTTTTTAAAATTAAACAGGTTGTATGAAAAAAAAATAGCAATTCACAAATTTGGTCTTTTAAACATTACATTTTCATTATTAATTAACGTAAGAATAAGAGTTTTATTTTATCAAGTCTAATGTGAAGGAACTATGGCATTAAGGCATTTTCGAACGAACGACAATAAAATTTAATATTTTATTGTATTAATTCAAACGTAGACCATAGACCAAGTACAACACTTGGATGCGAGAACTAGTTGTAGAAGTTCTTCTACTACATTCGACTTCACAATTTAACTTCTTTTGGTCTTTAATATTAGTAATAGTTGTCTCGAAAGATTTATAATTATTCCATTAGTATTAATTTTTATTTTATTATGTACTATCAATTTCTATCCGAAAAAATCGCCTTGTGATGAAATGAATTTTTTAATAATATAAAATGGTTAAACCTGATTCTCAACTGGTTTTCTATTTTTGGCTGCAATAATTATCAAAATCGGGAAATAAAATAACTTTGCTTCATTAAGCATAAAAATTCCATTATTATTTGTGCATCTTTTTCATTTAATATTCACACTATTTATTACAAATATTAATTATATGTTTTATAAATGTATGTATAATAACATAGCTAAAGGTGAAATAAAAATCATTGTATATGATGTAAATTTGTTCTAATATATAAATAAATGTTAATTATTTTAATAATGTTTTATTATTTAAAGTATATACATTATGCTATGGCAGTATGCGCGACGCAACTACGTGCGTGCGCGCACCCCGAATGGGAGCGTCCCTAACTCGAACGCTCGAACTTTGCTGCGACAAGCGCTCTCCGTGACCTTCACATTCAATCAATTTCGGATACAGATTGGATACGGATGTACGAATTATTGTTATACCAGATACGGATACGACATGAAATAATTTCGGATTATCTGTTAGTTTTGGATAATGTCAGTTACGGATATTAGATTTTTAGGGAATTTCAAAAGTAAAGCTTTTAAAAGGGTTGTATTTATATGTCACCATTTGGTAGGAACTACAATCAGTCTGTTAGTAATTATTACAGCTATTTAAAATTAAGATGATAAATAATAAATTATTAAGTGTTATCTACCTAAAATGTAAATATAATACCAAAACTATTACTTACTTAATCAGTAATTTCGTATTCGAAGAAAATATTAAAATTAGAATTAAATTTGGAAGGCACATTGCACATATTTATTAACTATAAGTTTAATATAAGCTTAACATAACAATCATAACTTTCTGTTTTATTATTATTAGCAGCTTAATTTTACTCAGTCTCAATCATACATCGTCTCAAAATTAAACATTTTCAATAATCAAAACTAGCTTTTGCCGCGGCTTCGCTAGCGTTAAGAAGTATTATTATTAATTAGGTATAGTTTTTGCGGCTTTACTTTTGTTTATCGTGTGTTAAAGTCCTAATTAAGCGGACGTCTTCACATAGTGGCTCAAATTTTTAATTTCAGTTCAATCAGTCGAAAATCTAAGAAGATTTTTACAAACTTTCATCCCCTATTTTATCCCC
>DWAA01000127.1:0-11393 GCA_018237865.1 Styx infernalis | reverse complement strand
ATAAAGTTCATCGGTTTAGGCAAAAAAACGTACTAAACAAACAGAGAGGCTCAATAACTTTCAAATTAACGATATTTGTTAGGGTGTTAAATTACAACCATGAAATGACGACATAATATTAAATGAATAACCGTTATGTTTCAGAGTAGAACGGGACCAAATGAACGAAACGAACAATTCATTCACGGGGACATGTGTATAACGTGGAAAACGTTTAATCATCGCAGAGTCATTCTCGAGGTGGTCCCAAAACAAAAAAACAATAAATCTCTTCGCTATCGCGCACAAAAAGCTCTACTTAGCACTTTAGAATCTAAACATATAGCAGCAACAAGTTAATGTGGCCTCTTTTATTTATACTACATTGCTGGCTGAATGTGGAGAAAATTAGTCCTATACGATATAACAAACGAGATGTAAGGCGACCAGCTAATCCAAACGATTGAAGTTAAACTTACGAGCGTCAGTAAAAAACGTTTAACACGACTTCTGAGTGGCCAGTGTTTGAAAAAATTGATCAGCGCAAATCGCTTATTAAAAATGTTGGTTCAGTATGCATACATATTTGTGCATGATAAGTTATATCATTTGCATTTTATTTGAAATCGTTCTACAAGTAGTGCAATTTATTATAACTGCTTTAAGTTATAAGTAAATACTACTTAATAATAATAATAATGTAATAATACTTTGCACCGGCTGATCGGTTGCAATTGAAGAAGGCCCAAGTTCAGTCTCACATGGAGTACTGTTCTCATCTTTGGGCGGGAGCCCCCTGATACCAGCTCCTTTCATTTGACCGTATCCAACGTAGAGCGTCTAGAATCATCAGCGACCCGGCTCTTACCGATAGACTTGATCCTTTGGCTTTGCGTAGAGATGTCCGATCGCTCTGCGCTTTCTATCATATCTATCACGGGAAGTGTTCCGAGGAGTTGTTTGCATTGATACCTGCTGCTACATTTTATAATTTTTTTAAGGCCGGCAACGCACGCGTGCCTTGTGTTTCTTTTCTTGAAGTTTTTCTAATGCTTTTTTCGTTTGTTTTTGTTATTTCAAGGTACATTCTGATTTGTCTTTATTTTATTTTTCTTTTCTCTGCGTACTAAATTTATGTTTCAAAATTAGTGTTATTTTTTCCTTAACATGCATGACAAATCATTAGTATTTTACAATTTTTTTTTTAAATTATTTGTACGCTTCTTCACATGCAGGCCTCGCTGAAAACCAGAGCTGTTGCATGTTTTATGCAGCACCTTATGCTGTGTTGGGGTCTGGTTTGACGTCACATCACTCATAATCACTGTTTTACACAAAAAATATATAAGTTTTTTTTTGTGTATGTTTTTTTATATTTAATTTCAAAATGTAATTCTTGTAAGTTGTGATGTCAAATAAATTATGTCTTTATTATACCTATAATGATAGTCTAAGTTTGCAAAATAATTATATAAAGTAAGTAAAAATATTATAAAGAAAGAATAATACGAACTACACATATATAAATTACTATATGTGAAATAAACTTCTCACAACTCTCCCTCTCTCTTATTCTCATAGAAACTATCTAGACAACTAAAAGGCAGTTATGATTCATAATAAGTTGATATGAGTAACCGCTTTTAACTTTAGTGAAAAGAGACTAAAGATCAAGTTAAAATTCCACATATCACATACATTTCTTTTGACCAATTCCTTTCTAAATATTTCTAACGAAAAATAACTTTAATCACTACATAGTATAAAACAAAGTTGCTGTCTGCCCCTGTGTCCCTATGCCCCTATGTATGCTTAAATCTTTATTATTATAATTTTTTTAATGCGGCTTTTTTAAAATATAGAGTGATTAAAGAGGAAGGTTTATATGTATAATGTACCGGTGCGAAGCCTGGGCGGGCCGCTAGTATTATATACTCGTATATTGGCTACTATGACTCATAGTTGCAAAAATATATTTGGAAGTTCTATAAACGTAACATTAAACTGCCACCTGAACAAACTGGTATAAATAGTATATAAATGGAGGTAGCGACCGAATCAGAACATCATTGTGTTCAGCCACTTTTCAGCATTCGAACCGACAGAACATGAAAATGTATTTCCTGTATCCAGCCGTATTGCTGCTTTCTACTGCCTATTTGGGCATGGCGAGTGGTAAGTGTAATTTAATGTTTGATTTAATATTTATTATTGTGTTCTTATTTGTATTTATGTCTGTCTGAATAGTTTAAAAATACTTTGCCGAACCGCTTTGGTAGTGTGGCCCACACACCTTATGTTATGGCAGAATCTCACTATAGCCCCAGTTCTTGATAGTGAATATCCTACAAATGTAACAAAGTCATGGCAAAATTATCATGATAGGATAACTGATACGCTTAGTACGCTCTTTAGTCAACTCTGCCTAGGCCCTTCAAAAAAGGTCATAGCCAATGCGAAAGCGGAGCAAATTAACAGAATTAACGAGAGATTTGTTCGCCTTCCCTTTTTGCCAACACGTGTTTTCTGTTGTCTCGCTAAGGTTTTTTTCAAGGAATTTTCGTCAGACATACTTCCTATCACTACGTAAGGGAGATGACGCGCTAGCTTATACCGTGAAAGAAAAAGCCAATCTCTTGGGCTCTGTCTTTGCCTCAAACTTGTCGCTGGTTGACCAAAGAAACCCGCCTACGACTATCCCTCGCTATAATAGCTCCATGCCAGAGATTATATTTTTGCAGAGTGTTAAAGCGTTTTTGTGTTTTATACTTTAATAAAATGTATATTTTCAGATAGTTCGACTTCGTGCCAGATAGACAACACGACCTGTTTAAGTAATCTCATGGACAGCATGTACCAGAATGTGGTTAAAACAACGAATGGTTCAATTGGGGTCGATTCTATGACTAGTGTTTTGCCCACTTATTGGTATCATAAGACCAATAGCACCTTCACTGGTTTGACAGCGTGTTCAATGAGCAACGTAATGTAAGCATCTAATATAATAACCACTATAACGCATGTGCATAAAGGTTTATTGAGGCAAAAGTGTCTAGGTTTATGGACTTAAGCCTTCATATACGAAGATTTATCTATCTATATGTGGGACGCCTGCGAGAACGCAGGCGGGTGATCAGTCGAAAAAGGTCTGGGCTATTTCACCCATTTCCTTATAAATACGACGATTCAGGGTATCTGTGATCCCGGCAGTTAAGCATCCTCGAACATACCTGTGTCTACTCCAAATCTCACTATGTCCCCCACCGTTATATTTTGGAGGTCTTCAGCCCCCAGCCTATCCAACCCCAATAGACGCCAACAGGAGGAGAAGTACGGCGGGCACTCCGCACCACAGCACGGGCAGTGGGAGTCGTCATTGTCCCGTTTTAATGCCAATGACCATCCTAATCTTGTCCTTAGACAGTTGAAGGATGGATTTTGATTTTTTTTGTCGTGTGAGTGTAGTAAAATTTTACTTGCCTACATGACCTGGTGTTTGACCATCTAGCGTTCGACTCAACCCCGAACTTCCTGTTAATGACTCCCTTGATGATCTTATAGGCTATATGTAGCCTAGGTTCCGAACCAATAAAGTAAGTCTCTTGCCAGTTCGTCTGCAATCTCATTTCCAACTTTTGAATGCCCAAGAACCCATGCTATTGTTACTGCCTTAGATATTGGTCAGCTCATTGATGGCCAGTTTGTACGCTCTTACCAGGGCCAGCCTGACTGTCACTGTATACTATACCTTTTCGTTAATTTGTCGTAATACAGGTAGTGGCCTTCTTGCACACTCTAGAATTGCAAACGTCTCTGCCTGAAAAACGCTAGCGTATTTACCCAAGCTAAAAGAAACCTCCTTTTCAATGGAGCTTTCATAAAGTAAGTTTCTTTCCTAGATCCATCAGTCTAGTGTAATCTGTTTTGGGCTATAACTCTAACAGCTCTCAATCACTACGGGACCCTGTGTATACTTTGTATTTCTTATCGAAGATTCTCTCTCGTTTTATGAGGTCGCTATTATTAGCTTTATTTTTTTGATATCATGGTGTGGCCCTTATCCTCGAAGTTCCCAACCCACGTGTCAAAAGTCCTCATTCTGTACTATTGTTCAACACCTCTTTTCTTCACCTCCAGATCCAATGGCAGCAACCCTAAGATAACGTCTATTGTAGCTGATGCCGTTGTCCTCATAGCTCCAGACATCATTAGCTGAGCCAGCCTCTGCACTTTGCCTAGTTCTTTTTTGTTCGCTTGAGTTGTTGTACGGGCTACCATATAATGGCTCCATACAATATCCTTGGGGTAATGATAGCCTTATAGATCCAATGTATCATAAATGGTTTCAGCCCCAAGACTTAGCTATCGCCCTTTTGCAAAGCATCAAGCTTCTTTTAGCCTTGGTACATAGCTATTTATGTAACATATGACGAAGATTATGGAATGGGGCCAAATGGTTTGCTGTTTCGCTAACAGATTGCCCGCCTGTTCTTTACAAGGCGATCCTTTAACAAAACAGGATACGAAGATACTAGAATTAAATTTATTTACTTTTTCATATTAAAGAGTTACAATTTTTGTGGCAAACTGGTAAGAGGTTCACATGATGGTAAGTAGTTACCGCCACACATGGATCCCTGGAACATCACAAGGCACGCAGATACATTGCCAGCCTTTAAGAAATGTATACGCTCTTTTCTTGAAGGCCCGTGAGTCGTATATAAAGATACTAAAAAAAAACTGAGTTACAAAGTTATGCTTAATCTTGTGCCAAACTGAGATCAGGTTGTTACTCTGTCACACACTACGATGCAAATGAACTTATGCACTATACTTAATAAATTTATAGCAATAGCACGCTTATATAATACGTCTTCAGAAGTGAATGAAAAATTATAAACTTCATGAACATTTTCAAAGAAATTAGAAATATTCGTCTATAATTCAATATCATTTCTAATTGGGAAATGCTGGAGTCTATGTAAAAATATTTTTTGCTAACACTCAAATTCAGTCATGGAAACTCAGTAAAAGTAAATTGAAAATATCAGGACTTCCAAACTATACATTCGATTTTAATAAAAGTTTCTTATCTTTGGGATACGTAAATTACAAGCTAATTCCGTTCTTGTATTATTATGCTCATTAAAGTCTTATGGTTTATTTTAAATTTGAGTTCATTGTTTAGGAACTGGTCTACTGCTTTAAAAAATAAGAACATTTTGTTTATTAGTAGAATTTCTCATTTTTCAAAGATTTCATACATGTTTAATTTATCTTTCTTTTCCCATTAATAGTTTTTAATAGGTTAATAGTAATGAATACTTTGAAGTTTATTAATGTATGTGTAATGTAACAAGGTACTGCTGTACCTTCAAGAGGCTTAACAGTGGACTGTACGAGTATTTTATGTGGGAGTTTTAGGGATGAACTCGTGCAACTACCCTTGATATAGCAGCTGTGATTACTTTACGCAATAACGACGCTAGTTACGCCGTCTTTGGTAAGGTGGATCTTGTCTATGACACCAAGTGGCCAAGGCAGGGGAGATGGGCGGGGGGAGAGTATTGTCCGTCGCGATAACAACAATTATTTATATTTTAGTACGTCTCTTCACGTTGCGTTCTTTGTCTACACGCCGGCGTTAGCATAAATATGATATTCACTCTTTAGAATGCCACTACCGTTGGCTACTATGACTACGCGCTCGAAGATGAACGCGAATTCCGGGTCATCGTACATGGTGCCCCTAAGGAACACGCAAGGACATCTTACGGATCTTAAAGAAATGATTTCCTTTTGTATGAAATGCGTGTAACACAGGTATACTGGGAGGTCGTTACTGTGCAATGTAGTGTCGGATATACTAGATTTCACAAAAGAGGGCAAACAAATTTCGAATTGAAAAATGTTTATTCTCTATCCGGAATCAGGATGGAAACGCCCACATACCGTGGAGCGCTTCAACTCTGTCTGCTCTACGGGCTACTAAACCTAGGGTGGTCAACCCTGCGCCTCTACGTAGCACCCTAGTGGCCGCCAGGATCATGACGCTATCCCTGGCCTAAAGCTACGACTTATACCATACCATACCAGTGCTTGAGCTTTGCCACTCGTTATGGCGCCGGCACGTTCGACAACCGCCGCGACTGCACCGTCATCCACTATGCATTCTAGCGCAGGGCCACCGAAACGAACAAGCCCACTTAAAACCACTAAACACACCTAAAGTTACTTACAACTGTTACCGAACTCGACATACCCTCGTTGAAGCGTCTCCATAATACTCTGGCTGTTGACAATCTAGACAAGGCCGAGTGTTAACTGAGCGCTTCATGACGAAGCACTTTGTTTTCCGTTCAGGCCGCCAATCGACACTAAAGATTTTAATAAAATGACCAGGATGGTCTACTGCATAACCGCTTTACCACACCACCAAAAGGTGAGCCAATAACTCCTAATACTTCGAGGAAGCGCACTTAATTATCCAGTCTCTCAAAATACAAAAGCGATCAAATAACCAAGAAGGTTTCAAGAGACTGCCATCCACACTTGTAGTAATGTTAACAGCTATATTTAATGCACTGTTAGCAGCCGGAATCTTTTCAGATGATCGGACGGATCGGTATCCACAAACCGGGTCACCCCCTTAATAACCCAACAGTTATCGCTCCATCAATCTATTTCACACTCTAGGCAAAGGGTATGAGCGTATCATAATAAAGAGACTAAAATTATCACTAAGAACAAAAGGATCCTCCCTGACGAGTAGTTCGTCTTTTGAGCCCAATACTCGCGTGTTTAGCTACTGCACTGCATCACGGAGCATATCCTGACGGGCTCCATCGTATGCAAGAGGCTCAGGGGCTCTATTTTTTAATTACCTCTAAATCGTGATAGCGGTTGACGAAGTCTGGTACGAAGGCTTGAATTACAAGCTGACACGTTTTCATCATACAAAACCATTTGTCAAATCACCGTTTTCGCTTCAGAGAGGAAGGAGCCCTTTATTCTTTTAGAATGTGTTCCAATATTATACGATTTTAAATTCAGTAAAAGCGAAAACATTTAGATTATATTGCGGATTATAATTATAGTGGGTAATATGGCACAAAACTGTCCTGCATAACACAAGATGCCCACAAAGCACGTTAGCAAATAATCTGACATTTAGAATTACTTTAAATAAGTCGTTTTGTAAATTAGGGCTAATATAACTATATATTAGTTCTCAATTTATCTTCACGGATGATTCCGTGATACGCGCCGAGAGTGCAAAGTGACAATGGATGCAGTATGTGAAGCAACAACCTCGTTCGCCGCATCTGTGCCTGAGGTAACTGAAAGCGTAGTAAAGACGCGCGAGGGCGAATAGCATGCCGGAGCTAATGGCTGCATGTTGGAAGATTCAATGTTTTACTGGAAACAGCACGGCGCGAATCCCCAGTTTTTAAATGAAGTAACGTATGATGAGTCGGCAACTCGTCCTCGAACTACAGGAGGAACCTTTATGTGTAACGCTGAGACAATCTACACGTGCGCTGCGTTGTTTACTATTTTACAGCATATTTTAGAATGTCTTAGTGATATTTTAGTACTTAGTTTATGTGTTACATAAACAAAGTATTAAAATATCACTGTGTGTATGTATGTTTATGTGTGTAATTGCACTTATTAACATTGGTTAAAAGGGTAAGTTTTTTCGGGATATTACTATTTGAGCGTGCACGATCTACAATAGAGACGTGCGTGGAATATATATATATTTTTTTTAATAAACTCGACTAAACTTTCGTTGCAATTGTAGACGTAACGCTGAACCGTTCGTAGTTTTGTACTGTTTTAGATCTTTTTCAAACGATGTAAATTCGATATTTTGGTTTGATTAGTGGTAAGATAAGTATATTTTCACGCGGCAAAACATCCCCGATTTCATAGAACTTATTATTATATTCCGAACTTACATAGTCATAGACAGACATCATTTATTTGACATCATAACTTACAACAATTACGTTTTTTAATTAAATATAACAAAAACATACACAAACATGTTTCATGCGTCCGTAAAAATATGGAAAAGAAATTAGAGTTTGATAATAAGATGTCGCATAAGGATCGATTGTTAACAATAGGTCATTACATTTATCTAAAAGTTTCTGAACGTCAGGGCAGAGCGCATCTAATATATAGGTAAATACCGAACTTGGAGAATTTTCTTTTAGGTTCTCTTTCGAATGCATATTTTTCGCGAAATATTTTACTCTTTCGAAAATAATGCCAAGTATGCACAAGGGTCAGAAGAGGATGGATGGTTAATATGGGATAATAGATGGCGCCACCAGTAAGTCCTATGACTTGTGGGGGATTAAGGTGGTGGCGTATGCGGTGTTACGCAAATGTTTTTAAAGCTTTAAATACCAAATAGTGAGTGTTGCATCCCTATAGCTTTAAGTACATGGTGGCGCCGTTTGCGGTACGCCACACGGAGATGAGTGTAGATGTCGTGGCCCGACCAAAGCGTACGAACCAGCAATAAATACATCATTGTTATATGCAAGTTATCTCCGGCACTGTGCTGTACGTGTACGCGTGCTCGTTTTATTACCGTGTTGCCTGTCACTGATGTTTTTGCAAAGCGATCAGAATGTTTAGATTAAATAGAAAGGAAGCATCGAAAGCTGAAAATAACATTTCCATATCTATCTATACAATACTTATCACCACGCATTATGAGCGTGACAACACTTATATATTGTGATGTGTTTGATATAAATAATATCGATATGTGAGTGAGACCCATCTGAGACTGTTTTCAATTTTAATTTTCAGAGTGAGTACCGATCGGAAAGTAATGCAAACTACTTTCAATTGTCCAAGTTACACAGTAGGCGGGAATGTTGACGTTGATGGGTATTTATTGTATGCGTATGTATATGGCAATGGAACCTACAGTATTGACATTGGTAAGATACTATTTACACTTTCAGTATAAAATGTTTTGCATCATCGGTGAACACTTTTATATATAGAGGAAGAGGCTACCTGATAGTAAAAGATTACCGCCGCCTATAGATACTTACAATACCATAACCTTCCTGTCGTTGCCGGCCTTTAAGAAAGGAGTAAGTTCGTTGTCTCTATGTTGTATCGGATCGGAAATATGTCAACTGGTTCCGCAAAGTAGTTGTACACACCAAAAATATTCCTTGAAAATCGTATGGTCGTGGATTGCCAGGCATCGAGAAGGTGAGGATAGAATTTTGAAGTTTGACGCGATGTCCGAAGGTGTAGTTTAGCGGTAGGAATTATTTCTAAACACTCCTCGGAACATACCGGTTAAACGTTTAGTTCTACGATCACCTAAAAGGGAAGGCTGAAATAGCCTCTAAGAAGCTAAATGTGCTCAGTAATGTGAGACAGTTTTACGCCGACTCATCAGCTGCAATGGTACAAGACCCAAAATCATTCTTATATGGAGTATTGTTATCATCTTAACGGGCCAGTAACAAGGTATTATTTTATTTGTAATTTTATAAAATAACTGTAATGATGTGTAACGAAATGAAATTGTCGATTCTTGTTTAGGATCCTAGTTGGTTCTATAAATAAATGAAATAAATACTAAAACTATCATGTTAGAACTAACTGCCAATATTCCTAATGTTATTATTGTTATTGCAGGAAATTGCACTGCAAATTTGTACATTAAACTAGAGCAAGTTAATGGGACTAACGGAACATACTTTCAGTTAGGTAACTTTTCGTCATATGCAGTAGAGGTTAAAAATAGTACGTTCACTTTAGGTGGTCTTTACGGTGGAAATGTAACAGCGAGTGAGTATTTACCATAGTTGCTTAAAAAAGTAGTAGAGCCTGCAGTGTTTGTTTCTTTTTGTTAATTGCAAGTCTTTTATTGGTCGCAGACCCACTGGTCTGTAGATTTTAACTTTAGCAAAAGTCGCAACTTTAGCTAAAGTTAAAATCTGCGATACGTCTTAGTTCTCGAGTATTTTCACCATTTGTTTGGAGTATGCAACTTTCTATATTAGTTTATTTTTTCAGCGGAGACGGCTGCTCAATTCGCTACAACTAATTCAGTGCAAGTTATGGGATTCGAAGGTCTTTCAAACATGCTTAATCCTCTGATGAAAGTTGTTTTCCAAAGTATAAATGAAGCATTACTGTCTCTGGGCGAAGTATTTTTATTGTAACTGTAACATTACGAACACATTACTTGACTCTTGCGGCTTACCTGTACTTTGGACTCTGAAATGGCGTATTATTTTCTTCATCAACATATGCTTTTGTTAACCTATATATAACCTTATACTTTCTGTATTTAAAAAGAGTATTTACTCGAGACGACATGTTAATAATGAAAACGATATCGTGATTAGATTAGCTAATCTAATGCTTATGAATGTGTCGTTGAAACATACTGGCATGAATTTCTTTATCCTTTACACATACTTCGTACTCGTGTTCGTCGTATGTTGGTCTAATTTAATGAATATTATTATTGAAGTGTATGTTAAAAGTTGAATATAATAAAGTTATACTAATTTATGTCCATATTTTTAACCAGCCCTCCTTGTGTCATAATAATATTACTTTATCAGGCTAAATTACAGAACCAAGATGCATTACTTTTGATACCGTATGAGTCAAAAGGTTCTTCATGTATAATTATTGATTTTCACATGTTGATAACTCCATGCTAGATGTAAAATGCCGATAAAGTGCGTGAGTGAAGCACCTCTTTTTTAACACGTCCACAAGTCAAGCTGGCCCGATGCCATCTCCCTGTTTGTGCTGCGTGCTAATGGTGCGGAGAGGACGCCAGTTCTAACGCATGCTAGTGTTGGTACCCAAAGATGTGTTCTACGCAAGATTGAAAGTACAAAGACTTCAGAATAAGTTTTCGTGGTATTGTTCTTATTGTTCTAGTCAACAAATTATGAGACAGTAATATGTGACTCGCCGTCCAGCTATGTTCACTCACTTAACAATTTTCTCATCACTTCAACTGTTAAAGGAAATTCAAAACACCCTGTTGCATCCATGATTTTTTTGCGTCTCTTGAAGCAGATAAAGTATTCCTTTAAAATTTTCCTACGCTATGTCCCTAGAAAGTCTTCAGCTGTTACTTTAGGAGTGGCCTATAATTCCCTTTTTTTTTCTTCGATGCTTGTGAATTGTTTTATATTTATTTATTATTATTATTTATTTAGAGCCAATTAAAGTTGTATATCGTAACATAACACAAAAATCGCACGCGTTATAAAACAGGTAAGGCATTTAAAATTTGCTACAACATGCGTAATTTAATACTGTGATAAACTAGTTTATCAGTATAACTATTACAACAATCTGAAAACAAACAAGAAGTATATAAAGAAAAAACAAAATCA
>DWAA01000126.1:0-11409 GCA_018237865.1 Styx infernalis | reverse complement strand
ACCATTCGCTGCTTACGTTAGCGAAAACTATATTTCAACCTTTTATTTAACCTAACCAAACAATGGTTACAAATTTTTAAAGTTTTTGTGACTCAACTTGGTGATCCCAACCTTATATGGGCTTATAAGAGCCTAACACCGGATTGTTCACATTTAATTTTACTTAAGTTGGATTACGATTTTTATATTTCATTCATATCAGTAAACTTGCAACAAAGGTAGAACAACGAGGAATTATCCTTGGAGATATCTTCTATCAACAATTTAATCCGCCATAAATTCAATATACTCCGTAAATCTCTTCTAATATCTATGACGTCATCCTCATGAAGTAGTAACCATTTTAATTAATAACTTTTTAAATTTCGAGACATGACATCAAGGCAAAAATATTGTTCAGTAGAGTCTACAAATTTACATTTCGTTTGTCGTCTTTTAAGTTTGTGACTTACCTTTTTCTCTAAAGCCACTAGTTTGTCGTTGAACTCGGGCGCTTCGAGACTCTTTAATAAGATGTCAACACGAGCGCAGCTTACGTCGCTTACATGTTTCTATGAACAAACCATGCATCACACAAAAACAGTGCAGATTAGTGCAGTGCTTAGTGATAGAAGTGAGACAATAGATATTTGAGGAATCTCTTCTTTTAAGATTTAAGTTTCTCCTAGACGCTTATTATGAAATAACTCTACACAATGAAAGGAATCCAAATTAAAACAACAATAATAATTATTTTTTATAAACAATTGCGAATACTTGAAACTGAATCAAGCACTTTTGGAAACCACATTCAATTTATTTTACTCTATTATTGAACCTATTAAAAGTTATAATTAATTCTCTCAGATAACTAGTCTCACGCCATTTATTAATTTCAAAACTATGTTAGTAATTTCAGTGTCAAACAAAACACACATGTGAATCATTGTTTAATGTGTTTTGAGCCAAAATGATTTATTTGCTTATTAACATGTATTTTGCATGGATTAATATTTCAATTATTAATTTTTAATTGCCATTATGTATAGCAAATTAGGGATAACAATTACTGACAAACCTATTGCTACCAACTAAACCAAAGAGAACAATTTGAAATAAAATAAAATAATTAAAAGACCTTGTATCTTGACAAGGATGTTAAACTTAAAGTAACTTAATAGAAAACCAATCCAAATAAATCATTATGCATCGAACGAGGATCTACAGGAATTAATAATTATCTTAATACTAAACGAATTAACGATATACTTAAAATATTAGATACAATGTACATTTTTAATATTAAATCTTGCACCACGACTGCTTTAGTGGATATAGCGTGCGGTGGTAAATGAATATTATATGTACCAGGTGCAAAAAACATGGCCATCAAGAAGCCTATACAATTTATTTAAACTACGCATTTACTATCTATCTACCATTTCAACTCTAAAAATTATTTGAATAAATAAATTTCTTACTTCGGAAATGCGGACTATCGTTGGTTCTATTCTTTTTCGGACCTGGTAATATAAGGCTTTGCAAAAAAAATATTATTTATGCTCTGGTAATATTTTAAGTTAAATTGTATTGCTTTAGAGTGTTAAATAGAAGCCTTTATTTATAAGCATTGCGCCGTCAAGCCACACTGGAAGCTATTTTACTTTTATTTAAATTATTAACGGTGTTTTATGACAGTCAAATAATCATCACACTTTAAACACGTTTTGTTTTTGTGAATTTAACATAAATCAATAAACGTCCACAGCATAGTTTATTTATAATGCAGATAGTAGTTATCAAACATAAAGGGAGGACTGAGACATATGCATCTTCGAAATGTCAAAATAGCATGTTTGATTGTCGACCAAAGTTTTTACTTTCGTCAACAATCAAACATAAAAGAAAATCACGTATAAAAGTGACTAAGTCTACCGAAAGCTCATTGCTAATCTTTAATAGGTAATGACAAATTTCATCGATGCATCATATCAACAACAAAGTATGTTAGAAAGTAATGGAACATACAACATTATCGAGCAGATGAAAGTAATGCTCCTAATACCTGATCAATTAGATCCTCGAGACGCGCTCGTACACGAAGTTCTTGTGGCGGTATAGGCAGCGGCGCTGAGTCGGCAGGCGACGACGGCCGCGATACTGAAGCTGCTGCAGCAGAGCATGCCGCTACAGCCGCACCTAGGCGCGCTTTTTGCGTCTGCAGGCGGTTGTGCAGGCCCTGCCAATAAATTACTTTATATGACCCAGACTTTATATTCTTTTAACTTAATATTAAATACCTACCTACGTCATGAAAGAT
This sequence comes from Styx infernalis, assembly GCA_018237865.1. Taxonomy (NCBI): domain Eukaryota; kingdom Metazoa; phylum Arthropoda; class Insecta; order Lepidoptera; family Riodinidae; genus Styx; species Styx infernalis. The sequence continues at coordinate 9,110 of DWAA01000126.1, read as the reverse complement.
TAGCGTAACCATACAATTTTGTATGAAGCAAATGATGTTGGTTTTATACGGAATAAAGTTTTGTCAAAAACTTATATTTTACCATTTTTAAGCCGCAATTCAGCGGCCAAGTATTACAGTATATGTATTTAATATCATGATTAAGTCACTGTTATTTATGACCATTGTCAAATTTCGGCCTATTCCTACTAGAAAATAAAAAAGACCTCGTTTGTTGATCGACAGATTTCACCGCGTGCAGCTGATGGTCGCCGTTAAGATATGTATTTATATTTTATGTAATTTTGATGATTTAATATTTTTAATATAGTTATGAGAAATATCTAGCCGTGATTTGAAAATTGTTTAATTATGGTACAAAAATATTTAGTACTTTATCTATTTTGTGTGTACATAATGTATCAATAACAATAACAATAATATAGAAATAACAATAACAATAATGTATCAATTTAATGTCTTAATGTTTTAGTACTTACCCTAGCTCTTTCTAATAGGTCACGGCCATGAGATAAACTATCAACAGGTACATCCAATTCAGTAATTGATGGTTCGCACTCATCCAGATTGTTCAAAATACTTTCTAATGTATCCTCATACTCTTTGAACTTCGCTAAACCTTCTCTTAATCGACGTTCGATCTGTAGTGCCGTAGCTAGCAAGCTTTTGTGACTGTCATTTACGTTCTTCAACTGTCTTGATACTGTATCTTGAATGGATGGTGTTGATCCTTCATAGCGGTCGATCTGAGCGCGACCCTTGGCTTCTAAATCATCTAATGTAGATTGATATTTTTGAATATCATCTAATAAGACAGCGTGCTGAGCTAGTTGTTCTTCAGTTTGTTCCCGATTGGAAATGTATAAAGAGTTATGTGCCATAAGTTGGAAAGATATTTGTAATAGCCATTTCTCTGTTTCTTGCAGTGATTGATGATATTGATTATAATCGCTTATTTCAGATTCAAGCTGTGCTTTTTTAGCAACACATTTGGCTCGTAACTCTTGACACTTTTTCTCAACTTCAAAAACTGAATTCTTAACTGCTGGTTTTTTTGCCCAATCGCTGAGTTCAGCTGCTTCACCTTTAAGCCTTTCTAATTCTGGTATTTTTTTATCGATTTCTTCTTCGATGTGCTTATATTTTTCAAGTAATGTTTTTAATTCCCCAAGCTCTCCGCCATTAGCAGGAACTTTGTCCAGACTTAATTCAGTATCTTTGATCCATTGTTTCATTTTGCCTTTACAATCTTCAAAATCTTCCCATTTTCCGATTGCTGCTTTTAATTGAGCAGTTACTGAATTTAAGTCTATTTTTAACTGATCCCAACTTTCTTGTAAGATCTTGACATCGTTTCTAAGACCATCCTGCTCTTCTGGTGGTGTATTATTAAGAGCTTTCTTAAACGCTTCTTGTAACACAACTAGCAAATGCTGACCTTCGGTCATTCGGTTGTTTACAAGCTTAACGGTTTCTAATTTATCTTTTGTGGTATCTAAGTCACCAACACCGATAGAATCATGTATTGTACCATGAGCAGTTTCTAACCATTTCTGTAAATCTTCTTTAGCTTTTATAAATTCAGTATGGTCTGATAGGTTTTTCTCACCATTAGAAACCAGACCTTGAATCTTTGTTAACAAATGAGTGTACTCGGTCTGAAGGTTAACAGTTTTGTCACGAACCCAAGAACATGCGCTTCGCTCCATTAAATTTTCGCACCTGTCAGTCAACTCTTCTAGAACATGTTTATTTGCTAATGCTTGACCTAGAAGATCCTGGAAAAGATATTTATCTATTTAAATTTATATACTTAAAATATAATAATAGTCTAAAATAAATATTCTTTATTGCAATATTAAAACTAAATACGGTAAACGTAAGTTTTCAAGGCATTTTTACAGCGCACATCTAATAGGTGGAGCTATTTGATGCCAGCGGTATTTCCGAACGAATACTACTTGGGGACTTTCAAGAATCACGCCCGTGCTTTAAAAGCCGGCAACGTGCTTGCGAGCCTTATAGAGTTGCAGGTGTCAATCGGCGGCTGTAATCTCTTAACATTTGGTGAGCCTCATACTCGTTTGTCCCTTATCTTATATCAAAAATGCCCACTTGAATATTTGAAACTACTAATATATGTCAATGTAATACTGCAATATGTAACAAAATATTGACGGTAATAATACAAATATGTTATTAAAGATGTAACTTACGCGACATTTATCTAGATATTCAGGTGTTATTTTTTCAACCTTATGCACCGCGTTGAGTTTTCCTTCAAAACTTTTAACCCATTTAGTCAATTTCTCAGAGGTTTCGAGGAAATCCGACCAAGCAGCTAGACATTTTTCTAAAAGTTTTTTAGTATCCTTACAAATTTGTTGCAAGTTCTCCCATTCAATCTTTAACTGTTTTACTTCTTGGTTAATATTATCTTTGCCTTCATTTCCGGTGGTTACTAATACCGTCTCACTCAGTTCCGTGGCCTTTTTCAGTAGAGCTTCACCTTTAGGAAGTGATTCAATGACCTTTTCCACAGTTTTAAGTTTCTTTTGCACATCCTCTTTCGCACCATGTGAATCCGAGCATTGCTGTATTTCAATTTTACAATTACGAATCCAATCATAGAAATTATCATATGATTCCTTATAATGGATATGAGTATTTACATAGTCTTCAAGTTTCTTAAAAGGAATTAATAATAAATTAGAATTGAACAACATTCATGAACTAAAAACTAAAATATTAATTGGCTTAATTTATTATTATACTTACCCCAATGGTATCATTCACTGCCTTTTTAATATCATCACACCGTTTTAGAGTTTCGTCAATTTCTGGTGTTTTTAAAGAAGAGTCCTCTCGTAGCTTTTCGTTCAATTTTGTTATAAGATCTTGATGAGAATCTATGTCTCTATTGAAAGTCTTGAATTTCTCTAATTTTGCCTTCTTCTCAGAAAGATCATTAAGTAGAGAATCGTCTGATTGTATCTTTTGGTCAATGTCATCTAACCATTCCACTAGCAGTTTGTGTATCTAGAAAGGAAAGGAATATTTAGTTGAACTGATAAACCACTTACAGAACGGCCGTCATTTTATCTTTAGAACTAAACGAAATAAATGGAGAATAATTTATATGTAATGTTATTATTTGTGCTTAATTAAACACTATGATGACGGTGTACCTTTGATATATCATCAAATTGTGATGCCCTCGTTGTTAATTTATTTCGAATGTCTTGTAAATCAGCGATCAGTCTATCGAACTCTTGTTTTAAGTTATCTGTATCTTCCTGTATTTTTGCTGCTCCTATCTGTTCTGTATTCATTATGACCTTTTCTTTTAACTCTAGAAGGTATCTCAGTTTATTTTGACCTTGTTCTAGTGACTGGCGAAGAAGCTTAACTGTATTTAGCTTGTTATTCACTTCTTGTAATGTACTAGGTATATTTCCACACTGGTTAAGTTTTTCACGAGTTCTATCTAGCCAATCCTGGCATTCTCCGTAGAGTGCATTGTGTTGTTGATGTTCCTATAGTAATAATAATTTACTAGATTATTACATAATATAAAAACGCACACACTAAGAATAATAGGAATTTCTTTTGTTAACTATAAAATAATATTTGAGTACCAGAAATAATGTCATTCTCTATTGCAATACATGCAAGTTTAAAGTATTTTGTCATGCTTTGCTAATATAATCGTCTAGTGAGTTACCTGATAGTGAAGTTCCAGTCGCTTCATAACCTCTTTAGCAAGAGACAACAGAGCATTGTATTTAGTCGTAAGCTGTGTTATACTGTTAGACACTCTTGTATCAGCACAGGTCTCTAATAATGTCTGTGCGTGCATGTTTAGTTTATCAAGCTCCTCTTGCCAATCAAATAGTGTTTGGAGGTGTCCCTATTATAAAGAAATATTTTTTATAAATATTACATACATTTTAGAACTTAACAAATTATTAATATTTTATGCATAATTAAGAATATCAAAGAGATAAAAAGTATGTGTAGTCTTGGAAGTTTTATTTCCGTACCTGAAATTCTTCGAGCACTACCTTTTTCTGTTCTAAATTATTTTGAAGCTTATTAAAAGACTGCACCAGTACTTCTGTTTTCGACAACCAATCTAGGGCTTCCTTATACTGCTCCTCATATTCCGTCCATTTCACTATACCGCCTTCAATGAGAGCTTTCGTGTTATTTAAGTATTCTCTGTAATTTTAACAAATCAAATAAAAATTAAATGATTATTTATATGCATCGAATAGAAAAAAGAAGTAAAGAATTACTTTCTTTAAGTATGAACCAAAGTAAAATAGATAAATATACAGTTTAGGTAGAATCAGTTCCTACACCGAAGCACGAATTTAGCATTTCCAAACTAGATTATGCACCACTTACAACGAAAAGACAATGCCATGCTGTGGCAGTAAGGAAGCGTAAAGGCCCATTTCTTTGACCTACTTTGTTATATCATTGCCTCTTCTCTTTTTAAAATTGACAGTAATGAAATTAAATAATAAGTAAGCAAAGTAAGTCTGTCGGGTTTGTAGGCAACATATACAGCTCACTACCGATTTGCTTGTCTTCCAATTTCTACCGTTAAAAAATAACCATGTGATAAAAAATAACTTGATTTTATAAATAATTGAGTTGTAAAATATTGAAACTAAGCTAAATTCATTTAATTAAACTCATTTAATTAAAAAGTCTACTTCTTAATAAAACATTAGTAATCATGTTACTCAAAGATAACTATGGCAGGAGGACGATAATATATTTTTGTCGTCCATTATCTGTATCATCAATTTCAAAAAATTTCATATTTGTGTAAAAATTGCCATAAACCAATTTATACCTTTGCATTATTTTCTTTCTTTTTATGACAGAGATGGCAAACGATCATAAGCTTACCAGATGTTCAGCGATTACCTTTGCGTTATGCCTATATTACTCTTGGCGTCAGAAATAAACGCCGTGTTAGTGCTTTCCTGGACGAGCTCTACCGAGGAACTCTACTACTATGTAAAGGTTAGGTTGCCAATACAATGCATGTCTGTAGTACCACAGTGGTAAAGAAAACCGTAAGCGTAAATTTTTGCAGCTGTATATCGTTAAGTAGCAAAAATAATAATATTAATATACAATTTGACTTACATATAGGTATCGTATTCTTCTTGCATAAGAGCTACTTCTTCTTCGATATCCTCCTTGTCTTCATCATCAGCTAACCCGCATGATATTTCACCTTGTTCTAACGCTTTTTGCAATTTTGCTTGCCCTTCTGGTAGTTCACTTTCTAGTACTTTAAGTTGTGAAATTTTACCACTAAGAGATTCTCTATCCCCAGTAGCATCTGAACATTTTCCTAACCTCTCTCTAGCAGCTCTTATCCATTGCACGAAGTCTGTACCAGCATCAATAAATACTTGATGTTGTTCTACAGTTTCTTTTTGTTTTTCATACAGATCTTTTGCTTGCTTAGATAAACTTTCATACTTGCTAGTAATTTCAGAAGCTGGGGCTTGCTGCATAAGTTCTGAAGCTTTAGAAGTTACAGACTGAATCATAGGTTCAAACGAAACAATATCTTGAACAATATTGTTTGTTTGGCGAAGTGTTGCTTTCCTTTCACCAAGGCTCAGTCCAGTATTGAGACCTGTAATTCGATCTTGGCCTTTTTTAGGTTTGGTTACCTTGTGTTCACACACTTCCTGTAATTTTGCTTCTCTGTCTGTGATCCATTGTTGCAATTGTGAATAACTAGAGCTGTAATCTGCCCATTGCAGAAGTGCTGTTTCGAGATATACCTTAGCTGTTGTCATTTTTTTAACAAGACGATCCCATTCATTTTGAAGTTCTTTTAGTTCAGTATTAATTTTATCCTTGCCATCAGATCTTGTATTTCTCAAAACCTTTTCTCCACTGTTAACAGTAGCGTGAACAAGGTTCTGTCCTTCTTCTCTACGTTTTATTAAATCTTCAATTTGATCTAACCGTTTTTGTAGTGCATCTTTACTGCTGTTACTACCAGCCTCACTTCCACTCCTAATAATTTCCCAAGCATCGTTTATCCACTTCTTTGTCTTTGAATAATTGTCATCATAATTTTGATGCTGCTCATGATTAGTTTCAACTTTTTTTAAGACGTCATTTGCCATATTTACTATAACTTGATACCTTGAATTTAAATGTCTCAGTTGGTTATTAACATATGTATCTAAATGCGAAGACAATAGACCAGCAGCCGAAGCATTGAAACTATCTATGTCAGTCTTGCCTTTATGCAATTGTTCAACAATTTCTTTAACTTCATTTACCTGCGCCCCTTTTTCTTTCGCAGTTCCTAGAAGAGCGAGTTTATGATTTTTGATATGGATTTCTTTTTGTTGCAACCAATCTGAAATCCTTTCATATTCATCTTTGTACTCTCGCCATTGATTAACAGTTTCTTCTAGCTGGCGCTTTTGTTGTTTTATTTCATTAAATAAGTGATCAAAACTTTCCTTGAGAGCTTTCATTTCATTTTTTATTATAGTTTGACCCTCTGGCGACGTACTGGCAAGAACTACTTCTCCAGTATGTTGTAAATGCTCAAGTAAAAGTTCTCCTTGAGCCTGCTTATTAATAAGAGCATCTAATGGAGCAACCGAATTTTCAATAGCTAATTTATCGCTCAATGGTTTTGACTTTAGTGATGGAACTTTTTCTCTAGCTCTACCTAGCCATAGGATTAACTCATCGTGAGCTTCTTTATATAACCTATGGTCTTTGTATTGTTCTCCACGATCTGCTAATAATTTTTTAATTTTGTCATATAACGAGTCAAATTTATTTAATGCTTCTTGTGCTTTTAATGCAGCCTGGTTTCGTTGTCCAGTTGCTAACATTTCAGCTGTTTTGCCTCTTAACGTATCGACTTCTAAGCGATCGCACCGTGCTTTCTCTTCAGTTTCGTTTAGTTTTTCAAGTTGTGCTCGCTTATCAGACTTTGTCGATTCGAATGGTGTTAATTCCAATAACATACTCTCCAGCCAGTTATTGCTTTTTTGAATGAGCTGAACTTGTTCTAAGAAACCTGCCCATTTCGTGACAGAGTCGTCTAACAAATTTTTAGTTTCGATCATTCTTGACAATAAAGCAGACCACTGCTCCTGTAGGGCAATCAGAGAGTTATTAACAGCTTCATGGCCAGCAGGTGCCGTATTCGCCATTACAATTTGTGCGAGTTCTACAAGCGACTGTACTTTTGTAAACCCTTCATCTTTACTAAGCAAAAGATTTTGAATAAGAACTAATTTAGTCTCTAGATCATCTTGAGAGCAGGAACCTAGATCCCCACAAAAATCTAACTTGTCCCTTAATTCTTCAATCCATTGAGAACATTCAGTGACATTACTCGTAAATTCTTGGTGTGTTTTTACATATTGATGCCAACGATTTGTTAAATCTTTTACCTTTTGAGACAACGTTTGGTATTTTAAAGTTAGATCAGAAATTTGTGATCCACGAGGTCCTAACACATTTGTGTGTAAATGTTGAGCTTTTTCAGTTATAGTGTCTATTTCTAACTCCTTTGCCCGAACTTCTCCTTGAAGTTCTTGGAACTTATTATATTGTTCTTGTTTTTCACCGAGTGTTGCTTTTAAATCGACAGCATGGAGTTGATTATCTGTAGTTCTAATCCACGATAGACACTGATCTTTCAAGTTTTCGTATTCATTCCACTGTTGAATCTTATTTTCTACTGATTCTATAGTTTTGTTAATAAATGAAACAAGGCCCTCCCACTCTTGGTGAGAGGAATCTACTTGGTTTCTAATGTTTGTTTGACCATGACTTATTGTATCCGGCAGAACTTTTTCACCCAAAGGCCTGCAACACCACAAGGCACGCAGGCGCGTTGCCATGTGTCCAGATCTCAAACGAAATGCTGTTACAATGAATCTTCTACTTAGTATAATATCGAAAAACCGCAGTATACGAGTTTTGTACCAAAAAGTCTTTTCTAATCTTTCATTGAAAGTATTTCACACTAGTATTACTGTGTTTTTTGTATTTTGTTAATAATTCTGTGTAATAAGGTAAAGTATCGATTGAAAAAGAGTCCCACACTAACACCGGGCGCTACTTAGGTCCGGTTATAGTGCGTATATGCTTTTCCCCGCGACAAAAAATAAAAAAACCTGAAGATTGCAAGGAATTGAAAATTTGGAAAAAAGAAAACGATTACGAGAATAAGACCTTTTGTAATTACATATACAGATACATATAATAACATACGTTATTATATGTTCCTGTATATGACAACAACAGTAATTGTAAGTAGGTTTAGAAATAGACACAGGGTATTTTTCTTCATAAATCTTATAATTCCGTGCTTCATCGTTTTGATGTATATCTAAAGATTTAGCAACATAAGGCTGCTTCACATTCGAAAACAGGTTTTGAGACGAAATCCTTTTTATACAAAATACTTACAACTTATAAACATGAACCATTCTTGCTCATTGCTCTTTTTTGTTATGAATTATTTATCGTTAGAGTTCAAAGACGTAAAAATGTCGATGCAACAGTGAAAATACCTATATAACTGTACTTTATTAAATGTTAAAAAAATTAATAATGTGTGTTCAAAAAATAGCAAATCATGTTTTATTTTTTTTTTAATAATAAGGGGCATACAGGCAAGAGGTTTATCTGATGGTAAGTAATTATGCCACCCATACGTAATACACCACAAAGCTTGCCGGCGCATTGCCAGCCTTTAAGAAATGTGTACGCTCTTTTGTCTCGTATCAGTGTGGAAATACCACTAGCGTCAACTGGTGCCACCAAGTAGTTATGCGCGGCAAACAGTGCATAGAAAATTTAACAGCTGTGGATTGCCATCAATCAAAGTGGTGAGGATGGAATTGTGAATTTCTACGCAAATCCAAAATATTAAGTCGATCGGCAAGGGCCCGGCTGTCGTCCGCTTTAGAGGCTGTACTTTGGATACGGTCTAATGGAAGAAGCTAGTATTTGGGAGCCCCCGCTCAAAGATGAGAACAGTATACTATTTGAGGCCGAATTTGGGCTTAGTACAATTTTCTTACTAC
>DWAA01000125.1:0-11423 GCA_018237865.1 Styx infernalis | reverse complement strand
TCGATCAGTTGCTGATCGTTGAACCTCCGTACGATCCCGATCTCGACTTCCATTACCGGATCTTTAACGCCGACGGCAGTGAAGTTTCCCAGTGTGGCAACGGCGCACGCTGTTTTGCCCGCTTTGTGCGCCTGAAGGGGCTGACCAATAAGCGTGAGATTCGCGTCAGCACCGCCAATGGCCGAATGGTATTGAGCGTCACGGAAGATGAGACGGTGCGCGTCAATATGGGCGAGCCGAATTTCGAACCGTCTCAGGTGCCGTTCCGGGCAAACAAAGCAGAAAAGACCTATATTATGCGTGCCGCCGAGCAAACCATTATGTGCGGTGTGGTCTCAATGGGTAACCCGCACTGCGTGATTCAGGTCGATGACATCGAAACCGCAGCGGTAGAAACGTTGGGGCCGGTGATGGAAGGCCATGAGCGTTTTCCGGAGCGTGCCAACATCGGCTTTATGCAGGTGGTGAGCCGCGAACACATCCGACTGCGCGTTTATGAGCGCGGTGCGGGTGAAACTCAGGCCTGCGGCAGCGGCGCTTGTGGCGCCGTGGCGGTTGGCATTCAGCAAGGATTACTGGCGGAGCAGGTACGTGTTGAACTGCCCGGCGGCCGCCTTGATATCGCCTGGAAAGGGCCCGGTTCACCGCTGTTTATGACCGGCCCGGCGGCCCACGTCTATGATGGATTTATACATCTATGAAGAATGCCGAGGAACAGCAAGAAGCCCTTCTTGAGCTTAACGATCTCGCGGTTGCCGAATACCTACAGCGCAACCCCGATTTCTTTATTCGCAATGCCCACCAGGTGGAGAGCATGCAGGTTCCTCACCCGGTGCGCGGCACCGTTTCGCTGGTGGAATGGCATATGGCCCGCAGCCGTAACCATATCAACCACCTCGAAGAAAACATGACGCTGCTGATGGAACAGGCGAGCGCCAACGAAGGCCTGTTCTACCGGCTACTGAAGCTTCAGGGGCGGCTTGCCTCGGCTTCCAGCCTGCAGGAAATGCTGAACCGGCTGCACCGCTGGGCGCGGGAAATCGGTCTGGCGGGGGCGAATGTTCGGCTTTTTGCCGACCGCTGGCGCATCGGCGCGCCCTCGGACTTTACCCATCTTGCCTTGAACCGTCAGGCCTTTGAGCCGCTGCGTATTCAGCGCCTTGGCGAAAGCCAGCACTATCTTGGCCCGCTTAATGGTCCGGAACTTCTGCTGGTATTACCGCAGGCAAAAGCGATTGGATCCGTTGCTATGTCGCTGATGGGCAACGACGGCGATCTCGGCCTTCTGCTGTTCAGCAGTCGTGATCCGCAACACTATCAGCAGGGGCAGGGCACTCAGCTGCTGCACGAGCTTGCGCTGATGTTGCCTGACCTGCTGGAGCGCTGGGTTGAACGGGCATGACCGTTTCCGTGCTAACGCCTTACGTTGAGGGCTTTCTTCGCTATCTAAAGGTTGAGCGTCAGCTCAGCCCGCTCACTCTCCTGAACTACCAGCGCCAGCTCACGGCGATTATCCACATTGCCGAAGAAATGAAGCTCAGCAGCTGGCAGCAGTGCGACGCCGCCGCCGTGCGCTCACTGGCCGTGCGCAGCCGCAGAGCGGGCCTGCAGGCTTCCAGCCTGGCGCTAAGACTTTCGGCGCTGCGCAGCTTTTTCGACTGGATGGTCAGCCAGGGAGAGCTTAAGGCGAACCCGGCCAAAGGCATTACCACGCCCAAAGCGGGTCGTCACCTGCCAAAGAACATCGAAGTCGATGATGTAAACCATCTGCTGGATATCGATCTGAACGATCCGCTGGCGGTGCGCGACCGCGCGATGCTGGAAGTCATGTACGGCGCTGGCCTGCGTCTTTCCGAGCTGGTGAACATGAACTGTGGTCACATCGATCTTTCAACCGGTGAAGTCTGGGTGATGGGCAAGGGCAGCAAAGAGCGCCGAGTGCCGGTTGGGCGAAGTGCCGTCACCTGGGTTGAACACTGGCTGGATCTGCGCGAGCTGTTTGGCCCGGACGACGATGCGCTATTTCTGGCGAAGACGGGAAAGCGTATATCCGCCCGCAACGTGCAAAAGCGGTTTGGCGAGTGGGGTATTAAGCAAGGGCTAAGCAGCCACGTACATCCGCATAAACTGCGCCACTCTTTTGCCACGCACATGCTGGAGTCCAGCGGCGATTTGCGCGCCGTTCAGGAGCTGCTCGGCCACGCCAATCTTTCTACCACCCAAATTTATACCCATCTCGACTTTCAACATTTAGCCTCGGTGTACGATGCCGCGCATCCACGCGCCAAACGGGGGAAATCGTAATGCATTTTTACCGCCCGCTCGGGCAAATTGCCGCCCTGACCTTCGATCTCGACGATACGCTTTATGATAACCACCCGGTTATTATGCGTACCACGCAGGAGTCTCTGACCTTTGTGCAGAGTTACCATCCGAAGCTTAGCGCTTTTACCGCACTGGACTTCCACCGCAGCCGGGAGGCGCTACGTCTGAAAGAGCCGGATATCTATCATGACGTCACCGAATGGCGCCGTCGTGCCGTCGAGCAGATGATGCTGGATGCCGGGCTTAGCCCTGAAGATGCTTTTTCCGGTGCTCGCGCAGCTATGGAAAACTTTGCCACATGGCGCAGCCGCATCGACGTACCACAGGAAACGCACGACACGCTGGCAAAGCTTGCAAGCAAATGGCCGCTGGTAGCGATCACCAACGGTAACGCAGAGCCGCACCTGTTCGGGCTGGATAGCTACTTTGAATTTATCCTGCGCGCCGGGCCGGATGGCCGGGCTAAACCCTTTAGCGATATGTACCACACTGCCGCACAGCGCTTAGGTGTTCCACTGAAACAAATTCTGCACGTCGGTGATGACCTGACGACTGACGTGGCCGGTGCGGTACGCTGCGGAATGCAGGCCTGCTGGATTAATCTGCGCGAAGGCGACCTGATGCGAATTGATGACAGCCGTTTGCTGCCGCATCTGGAAATTTCGCGGTTGGCATCCCTCACCGCGCTGATATAATCAACAATAATTCTGTATAAATCACCAGTGGTTGGCTTGGCCAACTCTTTCTCTTTTTCGGCGGTGCCAATGGATGTTTCTTACCTGCTCGACAGCCTCAACGATAAACAGCGCGAAGCGGTTGCCGCCACGCGCAGCAATATGCTGGTGCTGGCCGGGGCGGGCAGTGGTAAGACGCGCGTACTTGTGCACCGCATCGCGTGGCTGATGACGGTAGAAAACTGCTCGCCGTACTCCATCATGGCGGTAACGTTTACCAACAAAGCAGCGGCGGAAATGCGCCACCGTATCGGCCAGCTGATGGGCACCAGCCAGGGCGGTATGTGGGTCGGCACCTTCCACGGCCTTGCGCACCGACTGCTGCGCGCTCACCACATGGACGCAAACCTGCCGCAGGACTTCCAGATCCTCGACAGCGAAGATCAGCTGCGCCTGCTTAAGCGCTTGATTAAAGCCATGAACCTCGATGATAAGCAGTGGCCAGCGCGCCAGGCGATGTGGTACATCAACGGTAAAAAAGATGAAGGGCTGCGCCCGCACCACGTTGAAAGCTACGGTAACCCGGTGGAGCAAACCTGGCAGAAAGTTTACCAGGCCTATCAGGAAGCCTGTGATCGCGCCGGGCTGGTGGATTTCGCCGAACTGTTGCTGCGTGCCCATGAGCTGTGGCTGAACAAACCGCACATCCTCAACCACTACCGCGAGCGCTTCACCAATATTCTGGTAGACGAATTTCAGGACACCAACAGCATTCAGTACGCGTGGATCCGCCTGCTGGCTGGGGATACCGGTAAAGTGATGATCGTGGGCGATGATGACCAGTCGATCTACGGCTGGCGTGGCGCTCAGGTTGAAAACATCCAGCGTTTCCTGAATGATTTCCCCGGCGCGCAAACTATCCGTCTGGAGCAAAACTACCGCTCGACGAACAACATTCTTAATGCGGCCAACGCCCTGATCGCCAATAACTCCGGCCGCCTCGGCAAAGAGCTGTGGACCGACGGCAGCGACGGCGAACCTATCTCGATCTACTGCGCTTTCAACGAGCTGGACGAAGCCCGCTTCGTGGTCAACCGCATTAAAACCTGGCAGGAAAACGGCGGTGCGCTGGAGCAGTGCGCTATTCTGTACCGCAGTAACGCCCAGTCGCGCGTGCTGGAAGAGGCGCTGCTGCAGGGCAGCATGCCGTACCGTATCTACGGCGGGATGCGCTTCTTCGAACGCCAGGAAATCAAAGATGCGCTCTCCTATCTGCGTCTGATGGCCAACCGCAACGACGATGCAGCCTTTGAGCGCGTGGTGAATACCCCAACCCGCGGCATCGGCGACCGCACGCTTGACGTCGTGCGCCAGACCGCACGCGACCAGCAATTAACGCTGTGGCAATCTTGCCGCCTGCTTCTGCAGGAAAAAGCGCTGGCCGGTCGTGCGGCATCCGCTCTTCAGCGTTTTATGGAGCTGATTGATGCGCTCGCTCATGAAACGGCGGATATGCCGCTGCATGTCCAGACCGACCGGGTGATTAAAGATTCCGGACTGTTCATGATGTATGAGCAGGAAAAAGGAGAGAAAGGCCAGACCCGTATTGAGAACTTAGAGGAACTGGTGACGGCAACGCGGCAGTTCAGCTACAACGATGAAGATGAAGATTTAATGCCGCTGCAGGCGTTTCTCTCCCATGCTGCGCTCGAAGCGGGTGAAGGACAGGCGGATACCTGGCAGGATGCGGTGCAGCTGATGACCCTGCACTCGGCGAAAGGCCTCGAATTCCCGCAGGTGTTTATCGTGGGAATGGAAGAGGGCATGTTCCCGAGCCAGATGTCACTCGACGAAGGCGGGCGCCTGGAAGAAGAACGCCGTCTGGCCTATGTCGGCGTAACTCGTGCGATGCAAAAGCTGACGCTGACCTATGCAGAAACGCGTCGCCTGTACGGCAAAGAAGCGTATCATCGGCCGTCGCGTTTTATCGGTGAACTGCCGGAAAACTGCGTCGAAGAGGTGCGGCTGCGCGCCAGCATCAGCCGCCCGGTCAGCCATCAGCGTATGGGCACGCCAATTGCGCAGAATGATTCGGGGTTCAGCCTTGGGCAGCGCGTGCGTCACCCTAAATTCGGTGAAGGCACCATTGTGAATCTGGAAGGCAGCGGCGAGCATAGCCGCCTGCAGGTGGCGTTCCAGGGCCAGGGAATCAAGTGGCTGGTCGCCGCTTACGCTCGCCTGGAAACGGTGTAACTCACAGAAATTAATCGCAATTTTTCGTGTGTGCGCTACCCTTAATGTGTCACTGGTATGAACTTGTTCAGCCGTGTCCCGTTGCGTGTTGACGCCATATTGGTGGTGGCGTAACATGCGCGCACGAATACGCTAAGAGGACACTCGCCTTGGACACACCCAGTAGATGCTGGCTCAATAACCTGTCATCCAGGTACAACTTCTAAGGCTATCCTCTAATGCTGATAGCCTTCGTGGTTGTCAGCGACCTCGTGTATTTTTATCCCGTCGCCCCTTGAGTCAGACTGTTTAATGGTCTGAAACCTCTATTGTTTCTGTCTGTGTGCCAACCGAATTGTCCCTGATCTTTTTTTGCATTGGGAGTCCCGGTCATGCTGAGCGCATTTCAACTGGAAAATAATCGCCTTGCCCGCCTTGAGCTGGATGAGACAGATACCCTGGCCAACTCGGTGTGGGTGGATCTGGTCGAGCCGGAAGAGAGCGAGCGAGAGCGCGTGCAAACGGAACTTGGCCAAAGCCTGGCAACCCGACCAGAGCTGGAAGATATCGAAGCGTCCGCGCGTTTCTTCGAGGACGAAGACGGCCTTCACATCCACTCCTTTTTCTTCTTTGAAGATGCGGATGACCATGCGGGCAACAGCACGGTCGCGTTTACGATTCGCGAAGGCCGCCTCTATACGCTGCGCGAACGCGAGCTACCTGCGTTCCGCCTTTACCGCATGCGCGCCCGCAATCAGTCCATGGCGGACGGCAACGCGTGGGAGCTGCTGCTGGATCTGTTTGAGACTAAAATCGAACAGCTGGCGGATGAAATCGAAAACATCTATAGCGACCTGGAGCAGCTTAGCCGGGTGATCATGGAAGGGCATCAGGGCGATGAATACGACGCCGCGCTTTCGACTCTCGCAGAGCTGGAAGATATCGGCTGGAAGGTTCGTCTGTGCCTGATGGACACCCAGCGCGCGCTGAACTTCCTGGTGCGTAAAGCGCGTTTGCCGGGCAGCCAGCTGGAACAGGCTCGCGAAATCCTGCGGGATATCGAATCCCTGCTGCCGCACAACGAATCGCTATTCCAGAAGGTTAACTTCCTGATGCAGGCGGCGATGGGTTTTATCAATATCGAGCAGAACCGCATCATCAAGATCTTCTCGGTGGTATCGGTTGTCTTCCTGCCGCCGACGCTTGTGGCGTCCAGCTATGGGATGAACTTCGAATTTATGCCTGAGCTGAAGTGGAGCTTTGGCTACCCTGGCGCGATTATCTTTATGATGCTCGCCGGCTTAGCGCCTTATCTCTACTTTAAGCGCAAAAACTGGTTGTAAGACAAAAGGAGCCGAAAGGCTCCTTTTTTACATCTATTTCAGCGCGCTCGCTCTTGTACGTCGTTGGGTGTAAATCGCGTCGGCGATAAACAGCACCAGCGCCGCCCAGATAAAGCCAAAAGTGATCAGCTTATCTTCAGTGACCACTTCATCGTAGAACGTCACCGCCAGCAGGAACATCAGCGTTGGTCCCAGATACTGGAAGAAACCCAGCGTGGACAGGCGCAGACGCGTTGCGGCCGCCGTAAAGCATAGCAGCGGCACGGTGGTGATCACGCCTGCAGCAATGAGCATCAGGTTCAGCGACCACGGGTTCATGTCCATATGGCTGGTGGCGCTGTCGGCGATGCCGAACAGGTAAATGCCCGCAATCGGCAGCAGCCACAGCGTTTCAAACAGCATCCCGGTTTGTGCATCAACGGCAATTTTTTTGCGGATCAGGCCGTAGAAAGCAAAGCTAAAGGCAAGGCCGAGGCCGATTATCGGCAGTGAACCAAAGGTCCAGAGCTGGACCAGCACGCCGCAGGTTGCCAGCAATACGGCGACCCATTGC
This sequence comes from Styx infernalis, assembly GCA_018237865.1. NCBI lineage: Eukaryota > Metazoa > Arthropoda > Insecta > Lepidoptera > Riodinidae > Styx > Styx infernalis. Next base: position 4,296 of record DWAA01000125.1, on the reverse strand, counting down.
AAACGGCGGAAGCGTTCGGCTAAAAACAGCATTCCCAGCACGACGTTCACCAGCGGGTTGATGAAGTAGCCCAGGCTGGCCTCCAGCATGTGGTGATTATTCACCGCCCAGATATAAAGCAGCCAGTTACCGCCAATCAGCACGGCGCTTACCGCCAGCGCGAGGATCTTTTTGCGGTTCTGGCAGGAGCGTTTTACCTGCGGCCACTGGCGGCAAACGGTGATCAGCGCCAGCATAAAGAAGAACGACCAGATAACGCGGTGAGTCAGGATTTCGGTGGCCGGTACGTAGTGGATTAATTTGAAATATACCGGCGCGATGCCCCAGATAAAGTAGGCCGTCAGGGCAAGCAAAATTCCCTGACGCGTCTGTTTCGGATCCATGAAGAAAACTCAGCAAAAAAATAGTGAACAAATAATAACAGGGTTTACATCCTTACCCTACCATGTAGGTAGCCGTCGCGCTGGCGATGTGCAGCCGATCCTGGTTATGCAGCTCCACGCGAGCCACCGCGACTTTATTGCCGGCACGTAAAAGGCTGCTGCTGGCCGTGAAACGCTCTCCGCGTCCGGGGCGCAGATAATCAACGCGCAAATCGATGGTGCCCATTTTTGACAGGCGCTGGCGCAGCTCGTCTTCGGTGATAGTGTCATGGCGCGTCAGCGTGCTGCCCACGCAGACCAGGCCCGCCGCAACGTCCAGCGCGGAGGCGATAATGCCGCCATGCAAAATGCTTTGTGCCCAGTTTCCCACCATCATTGGCTGATTATTAAAGCTCAGCTGGGCATAAGCTTTCTCATAGCGCTCCAGCTCCAGGCCAAGTGCGCGGTTAAAAGGCATGTGATACACGAAGATTTCGCCCACCAGCTTGAGGGCGGCTTCTGTTGTTAGAACAGGGGAAGACATGGTTCATTCCTCGAACAAATAATGGATAAGTTAACAAGATGTGTAGTTTATGCTTCTCAATTGTTGCTTTCCACTTTAGGAACCGAAGGGACGCGCTTTAGGGCATCCCACGGTAGAATGTTTGGCGATAAATATTTAGACACTTTTTTGTTATGGAGAACGGGACCAATGCTGAAATCTCTGGGGTGGGGGATGGCCGCGATGCTGCCTTTGACCGCCTTCGCACAAGAAGCGACTATCGACAAGATCCACGACAAACCGGCCGTACACGGCAGCATCATTGCCAATCTGCTGCAGGAACATGACAACCCGTTCACGCTCTACCCGTACGACACGAACTACCTGTTGTACACCTGGACCAGCGATTTGAACAAAGAGGCGATTAGCTCTTATGACTGGGCGCGCAATGCCCGCAAAGACGAAGTGAAGTTCCAGTTGAGCCTGGCGTTCCCGCTGTGGCGCGGTATTCTGGGAGACAACTCGGTGCTGGGGGCTTCCTACACTCAGAAATCCTGGTGGCAGCTTTCAAACCGCAATGAATCTTCCCCGTTCCGTGAAACCAACTACGAACCCCAGCTGTTCCTGGGCTTTGCAACGGACGCTACGTTTGCGGGCTGGACGCTGCGAGACGTTGAATTTGGCTATAACCACGACTCGAACGGCCGCTCTGACCCGACCTCTCGCGGCTGGAATCGCCTCTATACTCGCCTGATGGCGCAGAATGGTAACTGGCAGGTTGAGGTGAAGCCCTGGTATGTGGTGGGGAGCGTTGAAGACAACCCGGATATCACCAAGTATATGGGCTACTACCAGCTCAAAGTGGGCTATGCGCTGGGCGAGGCGATTTTCAGCGTGAAGGGGCAATATAACTGGAACAGCGGCTACGGCGGGGCAGAGTTTGGCGTGAGCTACCCCATTTCGAAGAACGTCCGCTTCTACACCCAGGTCTACAGCGGCTACGGTGAATCCCTCATCGACTACAACTTTAACCAGACACGAGTTGGCGTAGGCGTTATGCTAAACGATCTTTTCTAAAGCATTGCAGTTTCTCTTCCAGGCGCTGAAAATGGCGCCTGAATTTTAGGTAGTGGGGATAGCGTGACACAGGCGGAAGTAATCAATCAGGCGTTGCTGGCGAGGCAGGTGCTGCAGGAAACCTTCGGGTACCAACAGTTCCGTCCGGGCCAGGATACCATCATCGATACGGTGCTGGAGGGGCGTGACTGCCTGGTGGTGATGCCGACCGGCGGCGGTAAATCGCTGTGTTATCAAATTCCTGCGCTGGTGTTCGGCGGCCTGACCGTGGTGGTCTCCCCGCTGATTTCCCTGATGAAAGACCAGGTGGATCAGCTGCTGGCGAACGGCGTTGCTGCTGCCTGCCTTAACTCGACCCAGACCCGCGAACAGCAGATGGAAGTGATGACCGGCTGCCGTACCGGGCAAATTCGCCTGCTGTACATCGCCCCTGAACGCCTGATGATGGATAACTTCATCGACCATCTCAGCAGCTGGCAGCTTTCTATGGTTGCGGTGGACGAAGCACACTGTATTTCGCAGTGGGGGCATGACTTCCGTCCGGAATATGCTGCCCTTGGTCAGCTTCGCGAACGGCTGCCTGCCGTTCCGTTTGTGGCGTTAACGGCAACGGCTGACGACACCACGCGGCTTGATATTGTTCGCCTGCTGGGGCTTCGCGATCCGTTTATCCAGATAAGCAGCTTCGACCGGCCAAATATTCGCTACATGTTGATGGAGAAGTTTAAGCCACTCGATCAGCTCACCCGCTACATTCAGGAACAGCGCGGCAAATCAGGGATTATTTACTGTAACAGCCGGGCAAAAGTGGAAGACATTGCCGCCCGTCTGCAAAGCAAAGGCATCAGCGCTGGCGCTTACCACGCGGGCCTGGAGCATCAGGTTCGTGGTGACGTGCAGGAAAAATTCCAGCGAGACGATCTGCAAATCGTGGTAGCGACCGTTGCATTTGGCATGGGTATCAACAAGCCGAACGTGCGTTTTGTTGCCCACTTTGATATCCCCCGCAATATAGAATCTTATTACCAGGAAACGGGCCGTGCCGGGCGAGATGGCCTGCCTGCGGAAGCGATGCTGTTTTACGATCCGGCGGATATGGCCTGGCTGCGCAAATGCCTTGAAGAGAAAGCGCCGGGGCAGCTGCAGGATATCGAACGCCACAAGCTCAACGCGATGGGCGCTTTTGCTGAAGCGCAAACCTGCCGTCGTCTGGTGCTGCTTAACTACTTCGGTGAAGGCCGTCAGCAGGCGTGCGGCAACTGCGATATCTGTCTCGATCCCCCACGGCGCTATGACGGGTTGATGGATGCTCAAAAAGCGCTTTCCTGCATTTATCGCGTCGGCCAGCGCTTCGGTATGGGCTACGTGGTTGAAGTGCTGCGCGGTTCAAACAACCAGCGTATTCGCGATCTCGGCCACGACAAGCTGAAGATTTACGGTGAAGGCCGCGAACATACCACCGAGCACTGGGTCAGCGTGATCCGCCAGCTCATCCATCTCGGCGTGGTGACGCAAAATATCGCCGCGCACTCGGCGCTCCAGCTAACGGAAGCCGCGCGTCCTTATCTGCGTGGTGAAGAGCCGCTAATGCTGGCGGTACCGCGTGTGGTTGCTATTAAGCCGCGCGCCAGCCAGAAAGTCTTTGGCGGCAATTACGATCGCAAGCTGTTCGCTAAACTCAGGAAGCTACGCAAGTCCATCGCGGACGAAGAAAACATCCCGCCTTATGTGGTGTTTAACGACGCAACGCTGATTGAAATGGCCGAGCAGATGCCGCTGTCGCCGGGTGAAATGCTGGGGATTAACGGCGTGGGTACGCGCAAGCTCGAACGCTTTGGCCGCCCGTTTATGACGATGATTCGAGACCATATTGATGGTGCGGATGAAGAGTAGCCTGCCGCGGTAAAAAGTGGCAGGATAATGACTCCTCACATTCTCTGCACGCGAGCTATTCCCTATGTTAATGCTATTCCTGACCGTGGCGCTGGTGCACATCGTTGCCCTGATGAGCCCGGGTCCTGACTTTTTCTTTGTTTCCCAGACAGCCGTAAGCCGCTCTCGCAAAGAGGCGATGATGGGCGTGCTGGGAATTACCGCGGGTGTTATGGTTTGGGCGGGTGTGGCGCTGCTTGGCCTGCATCTGATCCTCGAAAAAATGGCCTGGCTGCATAACATCATTATGGTCGGCGGCGGTCTGTATCTTTGCTGGATGGGCTATCAGATGCTGCGCGGCGCATTCAAAAAAGAAAGCAAAGATGAAGAAGCCCCGAAAGTTGAGCTGGCGAGCGGCGGGAAGAGCTTTGTGAAAGGGCTGCTGACGAACCTGGCTAACCCAAAAGCGATTATCTACTTCGG
>DWAA01000124.1:0-11444 GCA_018237865.1 Styx infernalis | reverse complement strand
GGTGCATAAAGCGCTTCTTTCTTTGGATATCCATAAGTCGAATGGCCACGATGGCATCTCTCCGATTGTGTTGCGTGTGTGCTCCGGAGTTGGCTCCAGTTCTGACGCGTCTTTTGAGGCTCTCTTACTCTTCTGGTGTTTTCCCGAAGGCATGGAAGACTGCTTGGGATATTCGGGGTGGGCTACCTTCTGGAACAAAAGGTGGTTCTTGAGAATCAAGATAAGGATGTCGTAAACGACCAAGTCTATCAAAACGAGGAAACCCCATTTCATCTTCGTCCGCAGAAGATCCGAAACCTTGAAATTGTACTGGAGTTATACTGATTGGAAACTGTTTCGGCTCATACGAAGAATTTTTATATTTTGTGAAGTCAACATGCTCATCATCTTCAGAATAACTAGCTGGTCCCTGTATATCATCATTTTTTGAATCACCCTTGGAAATTTCCGATGAACCAGATTCTACCTCAGGAATATAGCTATCAGAACATTCTGAACTTTCCATTGGACGCAGTGAATCATCTACAGCTAAATAATGTATTCCTTTCAGTTTATCACTCTCTGATGAACACTGACTTTTTGTAGAATCCTCTTCCAATAAGTCCTGTATTTTCTCTTGTTTCTTTCGCGCCCCAGTAACTTGCTTTTTTCGTCTAAATGTTCTCATTCTTTCCCGTGGATCTCTTATGACATCTAGAGAACTATCAGTGTCATTGCCACTTGGTGGACTTTTAAGAGATATATTCCTTACAAGTAGAGATTTTTTGACCGAAGATTTCAACGGCTGTATGGGTGGAGATTCCGAACTTAAACTACTGGAGTAATAAGGTGAACACCTAGATAATGGTGTTTTACCAGACCTTTCTGTGCATTTTTTCTCGGATATTTCTCTAGATATTGATGGTATTTCAGGTACTGTTATAACAGGCAAGTCTGATGAGGCCAGGTAGTGTTCGTGAAACGACCAGCTTTTAGGTTTACTTCGATATTGTTGAGATGTTTTATACTCTTTGATTTGATTTTTCGAAAGCGTTTTGTCATCGTAGCTAGCATGTTTAGCTAAAGGTTTATAGTCGGATCTTATAAACTTATTATTTGGATCATCACGAAGGATATTTGAAAACTCTTGACTCTGATAACGCTCGCTGTGTTTTTCTTCTTGACTATACAGTTTAGAAGGAATATCAATATCAATTTCAGGTTGGGGAGTAACAAAGTATGGTTTAAAGCCACTATCCTCACTTTGACACCGTGTTGTTGGTCTCACCTGTCTTTGAGATTGTTCTTCATAGCTCATGCTTTTTGGTGATGCTTTAAAATAGCGATCATGTACGTATTCATGTGGAGGTGGATAACCTTTTAGTTTTTGATCAAACCTTAATACACCATTTGTATGTTTTTGTAAACTACTCAGTGAACTAGAACTAGATTTATCTGACTTGTCACTATAACTAATTGAGGAAGATTTATCGGTTTTGCTATTGTGTGCGGCTGCTAATCGAAGAACAGGTTCTTTAGGAACTATATCTTTTATCTCTGCGTCTGTCCATTGGTTTTCTTCATCGTGTCGAGGCTTATCAACCATAGTATCCTGTGATTTACTATACTCTAAATCATGTTGATATGGTTGATCATCACGCATTGTAGCAACCAACGTGAGGCTCATACTTGCAGACCATTCTGATATAGATTGAGCTAAAGTTAGAGTACTATCACTTTTTGTACCTGAACTACTATCGATACCTTTTCTAGATATGGTAGTTTCCGAACTACACAACTTATCGTAATTAATATTGGCTGAACTTTTTTCGAGGCTACTGCTACTTTTCGAACTGTGTTCGGTCTGAGAAAGACCTTTTGATTTTACTTCAGATTTTTTATTTGAATGAGATGCAGAAATTTTTCTGTTTGTCGCATTATCAGATTTCTCACTTTTTGGAAAAGAAACAGCTGATATGCTCTCTGACGCAGAAAGATTAGCATATTGTCGTACCGTATTTGTACCTGTTGACCATTCAGATATGCTTAAACAAATAGAAGTGTCTTCAGAGTGAGAGCTATGCGTACATTTCTTTTGTGGCACACCTACTTTAACTGTTCCGTCTAGATCAGTACCGAATGAACTAGTTTCTTCTTCTGAATGGCTACTGTGACTACACTTTTTACAAGTACCTACACTATCAACACTAAGTTTAGTAGCCGTTTTGATGGTCTCTTCTGCATTTGTTTGCGATAAAAGATCGTCTATAGATGTGTCCGAGTTATTAGAACCAAAAGAAAACTTTTTAGCACCTAATTGTCGAGGAAATCCTTTATCAAAATCTGGTGATAATGACTTACTGTCACCACCAAAAACATCATCTGCATATAAATGATCATCATCGTAAACAGGGCTATGGTTTGTTGGAGACTTCTGTGGTTGGCTAATAATAACTTTCTCTTCTAAATTGGTTTTGCCTAACGATTTATTTTCAGCGCGTGTACAACATGATCCCATATCACCCATTAGACATGTAGCTTTACTCAATGTGCCGCTTAAGCAAGACTTATCATAACTTGGAATTACATTTTTGTTCAGACACGTAAAATCATCATGGTTATCAAGTGGTTCTACCATGTAACTAGATTCCTCATATGGAAAAACTTTTATAGTTTGACGATTTAAATCAGATAAGAATTCTGTAGATTTTTCTGATTTTGAATCTGGTACGTCTTTCTCTAAGTCTTCATCATTATTAAGTGTATCACTGTCGTCATCAGAACCAAGATGCCCTTTTGAGCTTTCCGATTGTATGGTTACTTTCAAAGGTTGTTCTGGTTCATTGCTCATATAATATATATGAACTTTTGCCTCTAGCAATATAGGTTCTATATTGCTAGAAGCAAAAGATGACATTTCTTCAATATCGCTTGATCTCTGTCTAGTGATTTCTGGCTCCGCTACTTTATAAATCATTTGAGAGGGTAATTCTGGTAAAGGCCAGTCTTCAGAATCTTGACTTTCGCTGGCAGATTTTACTGAAGTCAAACGTGCATCAATTCCGTTCAAATTGGTATTTATACCAGGTTTTCTGACTTCTGTACCATCGTCCACTTTTTTGTTTTTCCTATCAACATCTTTTTTAGATTCTAAATACATATCGCTGATTTTAGTTTGATCTATAGGAATATCCGGCATTTCCGCTGATGTTCTTCTATCAGCATCCGAAATGTAAGCAACGTTTGCATGACTTGGTGGGTCGGACGATAAGCTCGCTTGGTGATCACTTGAATTCAAAGACTCTTCGTTGATACTTTCAGACCGCGAGCAAGCTTTGGTAGAATCTTCATCGGCACTAGTTTTTTCAGATGTTGTGCTGCGTTCTGATATTCGAGACAGAGTGCGACCAAAGTTTTGGCCATAACCAATAACAACATCAGGTGCAATTGAAGATGATGCTGGATAAAGTAAGTTTACAGGAAAATCAGTAAGGTCATCTGTAAAGTCAGCTTCCGTCGAATCTTTTGAATTGTTCGACGACAACGGTGGATTTTTTGAAAAAGTATTGAAATCTTCAAGTATTCTTTGATTGCTATAATCATAAACATCTTTATTCATGTTAAAATTTTCGTAACCATCATGGTCTTGTGGTATCCACGCTTCTTCGATACTGGTACTATTTTCGCTACCCGAAGCCCCAAAAAATGGTCGCCACGTTGGTTTTAATTCTTCACCTCGGCGATAAGCTTCTCCCAGTGATCCTGAAGTTGATTCTGTAGTTTCAAATGATCCTCTCGATTCTACACTTAGTGATGCCCTTGAATCCATGCTGGATTTTGATGAACTCTTTTGCTCGTCAAGGCGTGCCTTCCGTTTTGATGACGTATCATCTACACTGAGAGATCCCTTCGAAGGAGTCGTTGTAGTTGTTGTTGTTGTGTCAATACTTGATTTAGATGAACTTTTATATTCGGTGTCCTTTAAAGGTCGTCTTTTTATTTTTTGCTTAAATGAAGATGTTATCATATTTCCATCATCGTCAAAATCAACTATCACATTTTGGTCTTCTTGTGAAATAGTAATAGCTATTTTAGTTTTCTTAACCGTATTTGGAAGATCTTTTTTTACATCTGAAGTTTTAGAACCCGCAGATTGACTAGATTCAGATTCTTCTACAACACATTTTCCTATTTTGTCTAACGCATTTTTCCTTTGATTAGATCGTGAAGGATGTTCGATTGTTTTATCAATACTTTCGGAACTGGATTCAGAATCCGTTGGTGCTTTAAGGGAATCAACCTGACCCTGTTTTTCTAAAGTCGGGGTAGGTGACTTTCTTGTGGCTAATTTAGATGGACTACGAGGACTTTCAATTCTTCCCATTTCTTGAATGGGTGAAGGTGATTTGGAATTTGACTTAGAATGTTCACTTGAAAAAGTATGTTGTGATAATAGATGTTCTTCTCCATACTCCATGGCCTGCTTGAGTTCTTCAAGACATTTTCTATCTTTTTTATTTAGTTTTTCTATATCTTGTGATATACCCAATGGTCTTGCTATTGAACAACTTACACTTGATTCATCATCGATAGAACTTCCTTTAATATTTGCGCTGGAAGGACTCATATCCTTTTCCATACTTGTCCAAGAAGTGGATTCGGAACTACGTGAGCGATCTGCACTTAATTTAAGTAATTTGCTTCGTCTAGACTTAGCTTTTAATAATCCTTTATGGTCATTTCTTTGTTCAGTAGGTGATGCATCATTAACGCTTCCAGAACTACCGGTTTGATCTCCTGATTCAGATTTATGAATTGCCTTCGAAATACTGCCATCAATAAAAGGTATACTTTCGACAGTAGGACTTACGTCTTGCGGTGGTGTGACAATAATTTTATTTTTAGTTTTAAAAGATAAATCGACCGACCTTGCAATATCTTTTAGTTTTCTTTCTGTATCTGCTTGCAGTACATTAGACATTGTTTCTTGCTTTAAAAATTCAACTAGACTGGCAGATGATTCTTCAAATGTAGTTTGTGCCTCTAAAACTTGATTACTTTTGCTAACATCTGAAAGAGGTAACTCAGTGGCTACAGTAGAATCATCATATTCAGGTGTTATGCCTGAAGTAGTGTCGTCACTTCTGCCACGACACAATATTCTTTTGTACTTTTTCGACGTCTGATCCTGATCGGAGGAGCTATCAGCATCAATGAAAGGAAACGTTATTCCCAATAAATTGCTATCATCCGTCATTTTTAATTCACTAACTTCAGTTAAAGATTCTTCCTCACTGGTTAATCGTGTGACTTCAGGTTTTGGGTCCTTATTTACCGAGTCAATGGATGGTTTGCTTTGGCTTTCTTGCCTTTCAATTTGCCGTTGTTTATTATAAATTTCAATTTTTCGGCGTTCTGCTATAACTGTTTGAGTGTCATTTTCTATGACAGTATGCTGGGAACTGGTTATCCACTCAATAGATGAGTCATCTTTATAGCTGTGAGATGGACTAACGTCTCTGGCTTCTTTGTCTTGTGTTTTAATGTCTACTTCCTCTTGAACGGTCGGATGAACGTCTACTGTTACAACTTCTTGTTTGAAGTACTTGTCAGTAATAAGCTCTTGTGATACATTAGCAATAGGAGTAACGTAATTCCTGTCGAGACTTTTAGACTTAATCTTAGCTTCAAAGATGTTATCCACCTTTCTATCTAAACTTTTAGATTTTATAGTATCATGCACTTTTTGATACACCACTTTACCTTCAATTTGTTGCTTAATTTCCTGTTTTTTTGATAAAGTTTTGGGTGACTTCTGCAGTGCCGCTAGCTCATCAAATCTATCTTCTATTGGCGGGCTAGATTTATCGTCCATGCTTTTATTTAACTTTACATTTGATTTCGCTGTTTTTTGATCCTCAAAACTTCTGCTTATTTTACCAGCTAATTTATTATCTAACTTTTTAGGAGATTTGGCAATAAAAACGTGATCTTCAGCTTTGCTAATAATTTCAGTTTCAATAATAATTTTATCACGTTCAGTCTTAACCGAAATTTTATCTTCTGGTGCAGAGAATGGGGGAACAGTATCCCTTACAGGACTGATCAAAGTTTTAGTCTGTTTTAAAGCAGCTTCAAATAACATTTGTTGCTTCTCCTTACGTTTTACAATTTCCGTGTCACTTTCTTCTTGAGATTTAGTTCTTTCTTTACTACTTCCTCTTTTTACTTCCATTTTTTCTAAAGATTTAGATTTTTCTTTAGAAACTTTTTTGACACTCTGTTCTAATTCTTGACTTTTAGCTCGAGCTATATCTAACGGCGGTACAGTTAAAAAGTCTGGCCTATCTTTAAGCGAAGAAGGTAATGATTTTTGCGTTTGTAAGGCTCTTACTTTAGTCGCATTTGTATCAAGCGAACCACATTTGTTAAGTTTTCCAGTGGTCTTCTGTTTTTCGTTAGGTTTCAGAGTCAGTTTTTTCTTCTCTTTTCTTTTTATCCTTTCAATATCAGGGACTATCTGATCTTCGCTCAGATCTGATAGTTTTCGAATACTACCCCTTGGAGAGTTTAAAGAAGATGTCGGAGATCTGGAAGGAGATTTAGAAAGAGGAGACCGACATATAGGCGATCTATTATGTGGAGACCGAGACGGAGACTTTGCTAAAGATAGCATTTTATTTAAATCATGTTGGCGTTTAAATGATCGAGGGCGACGTTGTTCAACCAAATTTTCTAATAGCTTTAATTCTTCACTGTCTATAATAACCGAACTTTGTTGGTTGAGTGATTCATTAATATGTTCTTCTTCAACCTCTTCAATTTTGTCGATTATTTCTTTTTTAATTCCAATTTTAGCTGTTTTATCTTGAACAAGAGATTTTTCTTCTAGAATATCTCCTTCTTCATTAATATCTCCAAAAGTATCATCTTTTGAAGAAAACGCATTCATTGGAGGTAATCGATGTAGTTGTATAACTGGCGTATCTAGGCTTTTAGCTCTACGGCTAGCAGTCGGTGAATCTAGTGTAGCTTTTTGACGTTGTAGTGAAAACACTGATCCTTCCGATAGATTTAACCTAGCATGAGCAAAAAGGATTGGAGTTCCACCACTTTTACGTAACATAGGGGAAAGTAACTCATCGCGTAAGCTCTTTTTTACATCCAATTTAGTTAAATCTTTTTTCTCAGCTTCGATAATACTACGATTTTCATCGGTTGGAGTAGGTAAACCAGTAACCTTCTGAATTTCTATATCCACGAAATGTTCATCATCTGATTTTAAAAACTCAGTACTTTCCAAAATAGGCGATGGAATGTTTTCGTTGTATTCCCAAGTTGAACTCTCTTGTTTAATTTCGGGAGCCTTCAGTACAATGTCATCCTCAGAACTGGGTATTGAAATTGATCTTTCAGATATACGTCTTAATTCAGTTGCATTGCCTCCAATATTATCTAAAACTTGTGGATTATATTTTGCTTCTAATTCAGCAAGTTTCCGACATTGTGGGGGTGACCCTTCGATTTCAGTAGAGCTCATGGTCTGACCTCTGTGCCAAGCTCCAGATGTTATTTTATCATATTCTAGTTGTAGAATGGGTTCTAAATCTTTGCGTGATTGTGGCGGTGAAAATTCTAGTTTAGGAGCAGCTTCAGTAGTACCAAACACATCATCTGAATCAACACTCTCATCATCCGAAGAAAAAGATGTAATTCTTATTTTGTTATTGTTTTTACTTTTCACCTTACCACCTATCCCCTTTTTACCAGTTCCACGACCTTTCGAAGATCTTTTTGGAGGAAGTTTCTCTGACTTAGATTTTATGTCCGCACGCAGTTTTTCTGCCGCCGTTAAAGGCTTTGGATCTTTACATATAGGAGGTTGCAAAACATTACGACCATTTATAGCGAATTTAATATCATGAGGATATTGAGGCTCCTGTATTATGCTATCAGTTTTAGAACTAGTCGCCGAGTCACTTTCTATTTGACTTAATTTAGAATTTAAGGTTTCCAGCAATGCGGAATCTAATGTTTTTGATATATTTCTTCTTGGGCTTGGTAAATGTTGTAACTGACCGCTTTTGTTTACTTCTAATGTAACCGGGTCTACTTTTGACAAGTCAATATTCTGTGTAAATAAGAAATCACGACTTTCAACTTCTAGGTACTTTGATAGCATATGATCTGTTTGTATACTGCTTCGTGGTGATTTCGGAGATTTAGGAGACTTTGGTGACTTCGGAGATTTTGGCGATTTTGGAGATTTTGGAGATTTTGGTGATTTAGGTGATTTGGGAGACTTTGGCGAACGCGGTGATTTTGGATGTTCATGGTATTTGCACCTGGGATGAGCACTGACTACGTGGCGATTACTCTGTGGTAAATTTATAAGATCAGGGGGTTGCTTTAAATCATCAAGAGGAAAAGGTGCGGTTCCGTTCATGACGTGTCGTTTATGTAAAACATATGGGATGTCATAGCTGTCTTCTAATGAAGATTTAGTATCAGTTCGACCTGCTTTAAAAGCGTCGAATTCCTTAAAATAATTTTTTGGTAAGTCAAATAATGGTCTAATGTTTTCAGAATGTCTGGCAGGCAGTTCAAAATGTGATCTCTTTGTCGTAATAGGAGGAGCACTAGGTATTTGGCGAAACATATAATCTTCGTCACTTGATTCTGCTGGGGTTAGATCAATAGATTTTTGATGCATCAAAACATGGCGTCTTGAGTTAACGCTGCTAAATCTGGGTCTATTCGCTAAGCTCTTGGGATCACTTTTAGTTCTTTCTACTGTTGGGTGTGTATAAGGTACAGCTGTGTCAGCTAAGCGACTGCTAGAACTTGTGTCAAGTATTAGTTTTGGATTATATTCATCAAAATGTGTTTTGGCCATTAGTTCTTCCTTAAGGTTTTCTTTACGAACAATATGTGTATGGATTTTACCACGCATAGATTTATCAAAGTCAGACTGCAAAATAGATATTGTACCTGACTGCAAAGCAGCTGCTTTAGCCTTATTTTTAGCATATTCAATACTATCCATTGCAGGTAATACACGAATATTCACATCAGATTCATTTGAAGATTCTTCAATAATATGTGATGGTGCATTTTCTTTACTGGTAGATCTAGTCAGAGATTCAATTTTCTCTTTGTCAAAGCTAAACACAGTGTCTGAAGAACGTCGTCGTTGGTAACTATGTATTTTAGCGGCTCTATTATTATCAATTTCAGTTTCCAATCCAAGAATTTTCTCAGGCCAAATATGAGTAGTGTGCGCGTGCATATCTTCGTCTTCTGTGGACAGTTCTTCTACCTTCTTAGGAGGGCTAAAGTCTTCGTACTGAAGGTATGGATCGAGTTCTACGTGCTGTAAGCTTGATGAATGCAGTGAAGGCAATTCTTTATGCTTGTTGTTACTAGGAAAAGTGGAGTAGGGTGTTGGAATATGATAATAATTAGGAGAAGTAATTAATTTAGCTATAAGATCTTCATGTGACTTGTCGAACAGATTTCTTTCGTGATATTCTGGTTTCTCCATACCAATAAATGTAGACTGAGTGTCATAAAAATCTTTGCCAGAGTCAGGACTAGAAGAAGGCGAAACAGGTTCATACGGATCTATATATGCGTTTTGTATACTCGTTATACTACGTCGCCTTATATTATTATCATCAACTTCATACAAGTTTCTTTTACAGTCATAATAGTCAGATTTAGAATCTTGGCTTGAAGTTCTAGAGCCAGATCTATCGGAACTTTTACTTTTAAGAGTTTCACGAGATTTCTTGCTATCCGTATGGTAAACGCTATCTCTTGATTTTTTACTAGACTCAGCGCTGCTTTTAGAAATTTTCGAATCATAAATGTCACTTTTTGATTCTTGACTTGATGTGCGTGAACCGAGAGCTCGTTTTATTTCCTTGTAAAAATTACCATCTGACCTAACAGACAGTTTTTCCCGCGGTAATATACGTGGGTCATCGACTAAAAATGGATCCAAGAGTAAATCGTTATCGCTTTTATATTTTATACTAGAAATATTATGATTCTCTTCTGGATCTTCGCTTTCGGATAAATGAGAGAGAGATTGTTCATCGTCGGAGTTTAAGTCATTGCCCGAATCTAGCGAGCACGAGCGCGTACGAACCATAGACGAACGCCGTCCAACTCGAGCAAACCGACGACGCTCAGAACACTCATCCTCCGAACGCTCGATAACCTCATAACTATCGTGAGATATATCGTCCTGAGAGCCACTTCGAACGAACGTCGGCACGTCGAGACGAAGTTCACTCACCGCACCCGGAAAGCTAGAAGAATATGTCCGTCCTAATATCTCTCTCTGAGAATCTATCGAGCCTCCGGTGCCTAAAACGAATGCGAACGTGCGCGCCTCGTCGTAGCGCGTAATAGGCGAGTCAACGCGACGGTGAGAGTAAGCGTCGAGATCGGTGAGCATACTGCGGGTGTCGGGTACGCGGCGGCGCTTCGAGCGACCCGCGTCATCGAAGCTGAAATCGCGCAGATTGCGGCAACTGGCGCTACGCCGCCACACCAACCGGCTGCGCGAGCCCAACTCGTCCTCTCCCTCATCTTCATTCGCACCCTCAGCTTCCTCCAGCAGCAACGAGCCGCCGGAACGCGAGGAGCGCGTAGAGGGGCACGCCGAATACATGTTGGTCTGTGAGAATTCGTAGTCGAGGCGCTCAGCGGACCTATTAAAGCTGGAAGATTGCTTGGCGAGCACGAACTCCGGGTAGGCGTTAGGGGGCGGGGAGGCGGCGCGCGTGAACGTGAGAGTGTCGGTGTGCATGTGCATGAACGTGGATGTGTGCGTCTGACCTGGCGTGCGCGGGCGCGGGCGCGGCGCACGCGGCGGTGGACTGGGAGCGCGCGCGGGTCCATCGTCTTCCACACGCACTATCCACGTATTCTCCGGAGATGTCTGACAACACAAATATTAATAAGAAAAATACAATACGGTACATTATTTTCGTTAATGAAAAAAATCATATTGTTAAATTAGGTAGCTTAAATGTTTGGAAAAAACGAAATATAGCTATATACAGTAATAAATAGCAATGCATAAGTACCAATGGCGTCGTCGTCCGATGAGGCAGAGGTGAACCCTCCGTAGGATGATGATTGACCTCTGCATGGGTCACTAACTCTGGACCCGACTAAAGATACAAAGTAATGTATAAGACAAACACCCGAAGATTAATTCAAGACATATATACAAGTGCTTTTGCAATAAACGAGATGTGAGAGATGCAAATATAAAATTGGTGTGCGTAAAGATGATTGAAACATTATGAATGTACCCAATAATATTAGCTTCTTTATCAAAAACTTGCAATTTTTAGTTTACACTTCTCTATGCCCAAAGATTCTGGAAGGGGGAGGGTTTCTCAAAGGCTGGAAAAGGGCCTGCGTGCCTTATGGTGTTGCAGATGTCC
>DWAA01000123.1:0-11453 GCA_018237865.1 Styx infernalis | reverse complement strand
AGCGAGAGGGTTAATACTAATTTAAAAAATTATTAGATTGTGTAATTAAATTAAATAGAATATATTTTGTAACTAAACCACCTCTTAAGTAAACAAATGCCCTTGCGAATGAATTACTCTTAAATAAACTCTACTTTCTTACGCCGCTGTACGGTCCTGTTTTTCTCAACTACGGCAATACAATAATTAGAGTGATGATTAGGAAGTCGATGTGTGTTGGTTATGTTATGAGAATGTTAATCTTTTCCCATGTATTCCCTAAGCTAAATTAAGAGAATTATTCCTTGCATTTCTCTCCGTGATAATGTCAGAAATTGAGGTCTGGTGTGACCAACCTAGCTCACCAAATTGGCTAAATGGAACGTTAAAATAGCAGTTAGCAGGTTGCGTTGCTTAAAAAATTGACAGCAGTTGGGGGAAAAAAAATCAGCTGTAGGGAATGATATATCAAATTATCACTAGACCAATATTTACAGCGTTCAATGAGGGATACCTATGTTTAGTCGTGAACGCTTTTTGGTAATGGTAATATTGAAAGGAGATGTTGTTCTTGTTTTTACAGATGTACAATTTATATGCTACTATGTGCCATAGTCGATAACTTGTATAATATGCTTCACAATATCTTGCAAAACATACAACGTACACTTAATTTACAAGCCTCATGCAATATTTTTTTCCTACCTAAGTACCTAATAGTTATTTAATTTAATAATAATTAAATGTTTATACAATACTAATTTAACAATATTATTGTCTACTGTCTTTTTCTAGAGACAGTCTTTTTCTAATAAGACGGGCTTTTAAATTTTTGTGTCTTCTTAGTGTCGTTATAATTTTATTAGGTGTGCATTAAAGTATATTTAAGTTTGATAATTGATACATTGTTTCTACATTCACTTTTGAAAGTAGAGTTTAAACGGATATTTCATAGCTATAAGGTGAAAATTTATAAAATTTTCGCAATCCAAAATGAGACAAAAAAATCTCTTAACACGTATTTTATATCCGACAGCCTGATTCTATCTACGTTTCTCATAATTTACATAATATATATTAATTTGTTCCCACACATGGACCCCTGTAGCTTCTTTGGTATTAGCTGCGGTATAAGGATTGAGCTTTACATGTAAGCGCCGGAATGCCCATACATATTGGTGGTTTTAAGTGAAGTTTTAGATGTTTGTTTCTTTTTTGTGCTTGATAAAGAATAATATTAATACCTCTTGAGACCCTAACAGCCAGTAGCTTGAACTCTGTTCCCGCTATCAGGTGGCTCTTTTCTTAAATATTTATTAAAAAAGTTGATAATAATAAAAATGTAAAATGTATGTAATATTGGTTTAATTCGTTGTTTTTGTACTCAGTTTTAGATATTTTTTTTAACTTAACTAACTACACGTAAATGATGCTCGTTATCAGCTGGATATACTTGGTATAATGATTACACTCAAATAAAGCGTCCTCATTCCTCAAAAACCGCAAACGGTGCTTGTGTACCTTGTGATATGGCATGTGTCCATTGGCGGCGGTAGTTTCTTATTTTAAGGTCTACCTCACGTCTGTTTGGCTCTTAACCTGTGTCAAAAAATTTAAAAATTACAAAAAAAATAACTTATAAATCACTGGTCTACGCTATCTTTGTTCCGTAACTTTGAAATACATTAAATAGCTTAGTGTAGACGATTAATTAAAAATACAATTATTTTTGATCATCTCTTAAAATTTTCGAAACCCCTAATTAAAAGAGTATTCGCTAGCTTAGTTTTGCATAAAATTATTTTCATTATACCATGACACAACTTTCTTTGCAACGTTTCCTCTCGTAAATTTTCTTTGACAAATGAATATTTCAATCATGCATATACTTATATATTATGCTAATACAAGCTCTTTCTATTTGACCGGAGCGTCCAGAATCATTGAAAACCTGGTTCTCAATAGCCGATAGATCGATCGATGACTCAGCATCTTCTATCGCACCTATCACAGTGAGTTTTCCAAGGAGTTGTTCAAATAAGTATCTGCTAGCTATACTTCATCTATGGACATCGTGTCAAAGTTGTTGAGAGCAAATTCTATCCATACCATCTTGATGGAAGGTAATCCTCGGTTGTTCGATTTTCAAGGCACTTTTTACGCACCGGCGTGTCTTGTGGTGTTGCAGGTGCTCATGAGTGGCGGCAGTCACTTACCATCAGGTAATTTTCTTTATTTGCCTCTTATAATATAAAAAAAAATATTAGGTCATGGGTATTTAATTATTTATTTTTATACACTTTTTTAAGTATTTATTAGTCATATCGTTGACTGGTAGCCATAACTTAAGAGACAGATTAAGCTTCAGACTTGGTCAATACGTCTAGAAACAGTCTAGGTCTAGGACTACACATCTACAATATTAATGTGTCATAAATTATAGTAGATCTCAGCCTTGACGACAATGTGTTTTATGTTATGATTTTGGATATTCAAGCATGTTTTTTTAAAATTTGTATGCGTTATTGCACATTAACATACTAACTGTAAACGCGCAATTTGGCGGTCTTGTCGCTAACAAATTGTTCCATCTATAGCTCTATCTCTCTCTACACGTTTGTCGGTGTAAGTGCGAGCGTGCGCGCGTGTATATACAAAAACTATATTGAACAAGCATAAGCGGAAATATTGGTTTGTAACCAAATCAAATATATTGTGTTTAGCAGAGGGTAGGATATATTTTCTGTCTCTATCCTATCATATCATACCCTGCCCGAATCCTTAACTCCTTAAAAGGTAAAGAGTAAAGCTACTTTGACGTTATCCTAAAAGGGGATAGATAGTCAAAGTAGCTTATTTCAAACATGTTATACTGTTAGCTCATTTTCTACAATCTACTTAAAAAATAATTAACACCCTTATCCCAAGTCTTAATGTAAAAAAAGATCAATCTGTGTGAGTAGCTCTGTATTATTTATTAGTAACTCTTTTATAAATGTTATTAAATTATGAAGAAGAGTGAGTATGAATAATTAAATTTGAATCAAACAATAAACGTGAAAATACCGGAAACGCAAAACAATATAAAAGTACGCTGTTTGAAATACAAATAAGTGGAATTAACTGCACGCCCGCACTCGACTAGCAATTACTCTCTGTCGGCGGAGAACCCGCTATTTTTCGACGTTGCTTGTAATTTGGCCAGCTAATGTTTGCGCTCACCGTCCATATTGCGAACAAGTAATAATTTATCGGACCACATCTCCATTTATTGATAAATGACAGTGTGAACCGTGACGCGGGCAATTAATGGTTGGAAACGACGTTTCACCTTTGTCGCGTGATTTATTGCAAAACTATTGTTTGCCAGATAGCAGCAGCTTGTGATGTTTCGACGCGTCAGATTTAATATTTCGTTGTTTTATATTTTTTTATAGATTTCACTGTTGTTACACTTGGAAATAAAAAAATATTAATCAAAACGCTTTACTCTATATCAAGTAAAATTGATACAATAATAAGAAAACAGAAAATCAAGTAAAAAATATAAAAGATTACACATATAATGATTTTTAAAAAAACAAAAAATGTATTAAATTGACTGAATTGTTTTTTTTCACTTGTAGTATACTATGTATCTTGAGTGGTCTCTAAAGGTCTACGTCTTCAGAAACGATTCCACCACTAAGTCGGTTTTTATATTGTAAATTGTTATTGTTAGCAAGTGGTGGTCCGATGATACCTATGAATATGATTCAATCAATCATATATATCACCGGATTTTGTCATTAATACCTTTATTGAAAGCACCAATAAAACAGAAGACTTATAAATTATCAGTTAGAATTAACAAAACATAATAAATAAGATAAAAAAAAAACAAATTAACTACGTTAGTGACCTTTGATTGCTATAGTCTTATTTCATTTTGACCATTCTTATTTATCTAATGTTACTAAGCGTGGATGTTTTATATAACAGATGATATATCAATTGTTGTTACCAAAAAGGTCACATAGAATTTTTTTAATTCCTTATTCCCTACTTACCACCTTGATGGATGACAATTTCACGACTGATCGATTTTCTAGGCTCTATTTTCTATGCACAACTACTTTGTGAAACCTGTTGATGCCAGCGGTATTTCTTAAAGGATTCGATTAAGGGATCTTCAAGAAAAGAGCGTACACGTTTCTTAAAAGCCGCGCTCGCGAGCTTTGTGGTATTGCATGCTGGGTGGCGGTAATAACCATCAGGGTAACCTCATGCCCATTTGCCACTTATATTTAAAAAAAATATGATTGTGATGAAACAATTATGCCGATAGTAACACGAATGTAGTCACATAACTAAGTAGCTAACTTTTCTATGATAATGTATCTCAACTTTCAAAACCCCACGATCCCATTACTTTAAAAAAATTTAAGTAAATGTTAAACCAAAATAAAATTAATGAAGTGCATACAGTAGAATATATTACATATGAAATATATTATATGTACTATACCTTTTGACAAAAACTGTGACTGGAAGTGTCACAAAGAGCATGCACTAAATATGCAATAAACTCCATAAGTTCATTTACGCTCTTTATATACTAAGACAAGTAGCTATCATCACTATTAAAATAATTCTGGCAGAGTTTCTTGCATGTTCTTTCTTTCCAATTAGATGCATCTATTTTGTGCGACTTTAACTAAATAACTCTACTACTAAAATAATTAAAGTCCATGGATGCCGTCCGACACTACTCTATCGGCTTCTTAAGAAATAAATTTATTTTAAATGATAATATTATTGCTGCTTTTTTCATTAAAGACATACGTCATCTGTATTTTCAAAGTAAAAAAATTTATATGTGAATGGAAAATCAATTTATCAGCTATGAAACTTTACAAAACGAGCGCAGTCGAAATGGTAATCGAATAACAGTTGCAGCTGTATTGAATCCGGAATATGGATTGACAGCCAGATTTCACAGAGGACCACATTCAAATTGTACCGTGATACGAAGCTGCCTGAGGCATGTAGGCTACATAGGCCTTGTCTAAGCCGTACCATCTGCGGTTTGGTTCAAGAACATACAGCTTATCCGCTTGGCCTATTTACTGTCCCGGTGTTTTGCGAAATGGTCCGTGATATCAATGATTTGACGAAGCCTTTATAGAGGATGTTTGAAACGATCTTCCGTCCTTTAGTGATATTAGAAATGTATCAGGAGCGTTCGTCTCTAATAAATGGCCATAGTTTTAATAGAGTTTACGATTTCGAATAGTTTGATACGGGACATTGAGTTTTATGCATTAAAGTTCAATGTGATTAATGACGTACAAGGTTCATGTCGTTAAGTTGGAGTGATAATTAAATACTTAAACTAGAAAGTATAGGATAAACAATAGTTCGCGTTTCTGTTGGCCCTTTATTCCTACGCATGTCTAAAGAAAAAAAAAACATCTTTTAGACCATAATAGGTAGCCAGCAAAAATTATTTATTTATATTTACAATGTGCTATAATAACAGTTTGACTTACAAATAAATTGGAAAAAATTAAGAGGGTAACCTATTAACATACATTTTTTTAATACTATACGAGTAATAGTGAAAGTTACAGAAATTGTTATATTAATTTTTTTGTTATTGCTCAGTCATAAAACAGTAACACTTTTAAGCGTCAGCCTTCTTGTATAGCAAGTATAAGTATAGTAGTAGTCCATGATGAATTACAGCAAATATTTTTTTTTTTTAAATCAGCCTCTGCCTGCCAGTAATTTTTTTTTATCAGATTTCTATTAGAGAAAGATATTCTCGTGTATGATTAATTGAATATTTATACACATTACATAATTAAGTGTGTCAGGAAGCAAAAAACATGAAGTAAATGATAGGACTGTAACTTACAGTCATTCCCTTATTCTTTGAAGGCACATTCATATATTTCTGGTTCTGTTTTGAGC
Organism: Styx infernalis; assembly: GCA_018237865.1. NCBI lineage: Eukaryota > Metazoa > Arthropoda > Insecta > Lepidoptera > Riodinidae > Styx > Styx infernalis. The sequence goes on along the minus strand of DWAA01000123.1, from coordinate 5,519 downwards.
TTTATGTAATAGTGGTGAGCCTCTTGCCATTTTTTAAACACTTTTCTTAATGCCAAGGTGCAGTAAAATGTCCTAATTGGAAAACGCAATTACAATTTTGTTACCCTAGAAATCGAACCCAAACGGTGTATGGCCGCAAATGTGACTCCTACATAAACAAAGATGTGATAAGAACACAGTAAGAGAGTAATAAGAAAAAACGGTAATGTGTGCAAAAAAGACAAGAAAAAGGCATTCCCAATTATTTTTGTACTAATTTACTTCATTCTTGATATGTTGAAGTAGTTATTTACTGTTTTAGAACACAAAATGTACTTCCTGATCCTTTTCTATACTGTTATAGACATTTATTCATGCATTTACAGCTGTATGCTGCAATAATGAAAAAAAAATATAGTGAAAATCAAATTTAAAAATATTACTTGTTATTTCATGAGGTTAACCTTTTCTGTATCCTTAGCGAAATTAATTTAAATTTTTTTGGCGACACGTACCGCCAAGTGCTGTGTAAATACAACTTTAATGGAATTTCTGGTTCGACGCGAATGTTCGCAAACACCAAAGTATACCCCAACGAGTGCGTCTAAATATCCGTTGCGTATACGTGACGTAGCCCGTAGCCCTCGCTTCACGTTCCATTCAATCGGATTCGAAATTGAAAATTGGTATTTCAATTGGTTTGTGGCGTTAACTTAGTCGGTCGTAGAACGTGGCTACGAACGTATAGTGTACTACTAGCGCTACAAAGTAGTGAAACGTAGTCGATTTGATGACCGATTCAATATTGACTTTGTAGTGCTTGCATTTATATAGCCTAAGGAAGTTTTTTTTTAATTTTATGCCTTTTTTAATATGGCTACATACTTTTTATTTGATAATCATCATTAAGTAAGATATTCTGTCGCAGAATAAATTTTAGCGGCGGTAGATATATCACCCATCAGCTCACCCATCATCTCGATGCAAGGAATTTATAAGCACCTCCCTGAGTAGTAAGCGTATGCTGTGTAATCCACACACATTTTATGCAGCATAAAAGTCAATACAACAAACCTACAGCTCTTTCATCTTTTCTCTTATTTCATCTCACTCGTAAGCCAGTTTTCCTAAAAGGTGGTGGAGTTATCACAACAGAATGATGGAGAAACAGAATTGTGTAATAGACAAAATGCAGCATAACCAAATCAACCAATATGATGTGTGTGTAGAGATATGACTTCAAAAAGTATTAAATTTGTAAGAATTTTGGACGCGACAAACACTTTTATGAAGTTTATTTTAATATGTTCCATGGTTTTTCTATAACACATCTTCAAAGGTTATTTTTTGGAGTGTCTTTCACTTGCTTCTTAACCTTTTTTTAAATCCTGTCATTTTTAAATTCGTTATATTACATATCAAGTTAATAGAATCCTTGCATAACTACTAATAACTACTAATGTATGTAGAACTTTGTCAAATTAATTATTTTCATTGATACTATCGCGAGTTTAATTCAAAACTTGCAAGGCGATTGGCGTAAAGAAGTAAATTTGATAACATTTTTTATAACTTTCAACAAATGTGTGCGGTTAAAAATTTGTAGACTAAGCCAATAATTGTATAAAATTCTTAGTTAAAAAATAATGTTTGACTTACATTTATTGTATTTTTTTTTAAATCAAGAAAATTATAGTTCAGTTGTAATTTAAAAAAAAAACATCATGCTTCGTAGTAATATATTTTTAAGAATTTTAAGAAGTAATAAATTTTTATTCAATGTTTCTTTAATCTCTTGTAAGTATGTATGTTATGGTTTTTGATGAAAGGGAAAATGCAATTATAAAAATCAAATCAAAATCAAGTTCCTAACATTGAAGGGCACTAACACACGCCTCAATTATATTTCTCGTCCTGAATTCTGAAACACAGTAAATTAAAAAAACTTAACAACTAACACTCTTACACACATCTTGTCGGTTTTGTTAAAGTACCATGTAATAGAGGGCAAAGCACATCACCAATTTCTAAGCTATGCTCCAAACTCCAAGTTACCATTGAAATTTTATTAACAGAAAACCCAATAACACTTTGCCCTTTCCTAGGATCGCACCTAGGTCTTCATGTTGGTAATCGCGCTTGCAACCTGTAGAACCAACAAGGCAGTTTTGTATAAAAATAAAATTTGCTAGGTAGAGTTACTAGATATAAGGTATTTGGTAATACAAAAATATGCAAAAAAGGAATCTACCCGTATATTGGATCTCGCATGTTTTATTTATACTACACATTTATCAGCATACATCTTTTTTTAGAACATGGCACTTTTTCATGAAATTCAATTTGCTTTGGCGCGCTGCAGTTGAGTCGTTAAGAAAGCGACGTGAACTTAAAGTTTGGGAATTTGTTAAGATATTTTACATATCTTTTTAGATTACATTGGACTGACAATTAGATTGCAAAGGAATAATACATGAGCCATGTATAGAGCATCTATCTAAGTGCTAAGTAGATTTTTTTCAATCAGAAACTAATTTTAAGAAGTAATAAATAAACAAATATTACAGGACGAATAACATGAATAGATCTGTTTATGTATTTGTTTTTTGGGGCATTAAAGGTATATCAGAACGATTTTGCCGTTCGTAAATACGCCAACGCCATTACACACGAAGGTTTGTTGCCGGTTTAAATGGAATGTGTAAGCTCATTCCTTAAGAGTACCTAAGTCCTATCGTTTCAAAATATCGCTGGTGTTTAATGGTTTTCCATAGTAGTTGTGAGCAACAAAACTTGCCTTGGGAATAGTACACTCGTAGGGTGCCATCAATCAAGATGGCAAAATAAATATTTAAACATCCATGATGTAAACAAGCATCTATGTTCATCAAATAAATGTTTATTATAGCTAGGATTCGAACCCAGTACTATAGGTAGTTAATAGTCAGCTGCGCTTATCACTATGCCAACGGGCCATTAATATTTAGTTTTTAATTATCGAAACTAAGTACAAATCTCACGGGCTTGAACAAATTAACATTTGAATCATGGAGACAAACAATATTCTTTATCGTATGTAAGTCCGTCATTCTTATGTTTGATTACCCTATAATGAGCATCAACTTGTTCTACATAGTAGTTGTGTGCAACAAAATAAATATATACTGTTCATTCATTTTATGAAATGGAATATTGTTATCAAGCCACAAAGATAAGAAAATAATTAAATTTTATAAATATATCCACTTAATTAGATATTCTAAAACTACGAAATAAAAACACACAGTTTTACTGTTCTACTAAAATATATTTTTTTTATCTTTTGTCAATTTCACACACAAAACAAAGCAGAACAAACGTTAAAAAAATATACTGGTGGCGTGAATTTAAGCTTCAATTTTCATTTTAAATCGTTTTACGAGAACTTTTTTCTAAATTTCTATCAATAATCCTTTTTTTCGTGACAAATACTGGTTGGTATTCAATAAATCAATAAATAATATAGGACAAGTTACACGAATTGACCTGGGCTCAAAGTAAGGTTTTCTATTGTGTTATAAGTAATAATGCAATAAATAATAATGCATGTTAATTCAAGCTTATCAAATTCAATTTTATTTATAAATATTTATAGATTTATGTTGAGCTTGATTTCTTTATTACTATTGCCAAAAAAAAGCGGCGACCCTATTTTTATAACCCGTAAGAACTTACCGCTCTTTATAGATATTAATATTTTCAATACTTTAAAGCTATAGTGGCGCATCTAGCAACTTTGGTTCACTTCTAGCCACTTGGTGCAAATATCTCCTGCAGCATACATGTACGTAACATAAATTGAACAGACACTATAGTTAAATGGCTAACAGTAGGCTCATATAGTATATTCTATTTTGGATTAGTGGTGATACGTGTTTATCTATCGCCATCTTTCATAGAAAGGGGTGGGGGTGGTGTGGTGCCTCTGCATTTCTATAATTAATCTTAGATAATACCTTTGCAGATCCCTTCTATAACGCACGTACTAAACTATTTCTCCGCGAAAGATCACCCCCTCCATTAGGTTTTAGATACGCAAAATAACGTCAATAATGTACCAATGCTAATAAATTTTAACTAGCTAAGGCAATCTAAACTGCCTACCATTACAAGATCTAAGGTCTTTGCAGCAGATGGTCGTAACTTTCTTATGAGATAAGCAGCAACTACACATAATAAATTATAACATGACTCAATATATAATATAAGGCACAAATGACAGCTACGAACAATTCATATAAATGTATATAAATGTAACCATTGATCTTCACACGTCTCACGTATTTTCAGTTTCATTTTATTTACTTCGTCAGTCTCTCTTTTGAAAAGCGGAGGCATGTCCAATGTAGTTAAGTATGTTTTGGTCTGCTGACTGCTTTGGGTAAAAGGTTTGCATTTTTACTTTATAAACTCCAAAACAAAGTAATCTATCACTTCCGAAACATTGTTCTTCACAATATGAGTTCAGTGTTTGGAAACTATTTTCTTTTATTAATTATGTTAGTTTACAGATACAGAGAGACAGAGAGTTTTAGTTATTCAAAGTTCCACACAGGGAAATATTTTGATTACGATAAGCACCTACAAAAAATTATTAGCCAGTACTTAGTAATGTACCGAGTAAAATTGACAAATAACAAAAGACAAAAAACAAGAATATTGTTTCTTTATATGCTTTTTAATGAAATAGATAAAGGCAATCTTGTCACTGTGGGACTTTTCCTTCTAGATAATCTTGTCTTATAAGAATTAAAGAGAAATAATATTTTAAGGTGATAATGGAGTTCGAAAATAAATAGTTAATTAGATTCTTGAACAGCAAAACCTTTCAACTTCTTAACAAAAATATACTTATACAAAATTAGTACCAATCGAAATAAAGGAAACTTAAACTTAAAGAATACTTTGATATACTTTTGACTATTTCTTAACAAGTTTGATTACTGGCAACGAAGCAGATGCTCATTTCTTTTAAGATGAAAGAGTTATGACAATTCTAATAATACATGGTAAGTAAATATTATAATTGTATCAGTTGTTAAATTTTTAAGAAAATATGTACCTAATGCGTTTCTATGTCTGGTACGTAGAATGAAATTATTTATTTTTATTCACATGTCTTAAGGTGTTTTAGTTCTAAAGCTTTGTTATTTGATTACGTGCATTACGTACAGTTAATGGTTGTTAAAGTCACTTCAATAGAATCTAAAAGAGCGCAGTTTTCTTCATTAAAAGTTATTTTCTTTGAACTTCATAATATCTGAACCGTTTCACTTTATCTGTAGACTCACATTAAGGAAATAGGATTTAAAAATGGAGGGAAAATAGCTATTGACACTCGTATGAAAATTGTTGATCGTATCAAAATCTAGGTAGATCCTATAAACCTTGGGTTTATTATATTGTACAATTTATTAATTTTTATATTTATAGTTTCTTAACAAGGCACCTGTTGTTATAATTTCAGCTTTATTATTTATGATTAAACAAGATCTAAAATA
>DWAA01000122.1:0-11550 GCA_018237865.1 Styx infernalis | reverse complement strand
TATTGAGAAAGCTGAATGAGCAGGCAGTCGCGCAGGTCTCTTGCCGCAACCCCAACGGGATCAAAGCGTTGAATGCGCTTCAGTACGGCCTCAACTTCATCAAGGCTCACATCGTCGTGGCCCAGACTTTCCAGAATATCTTCAAGGGGAACGGTGAGGTACCCGGTTTCATCGACCGCATCGACGATGGAGGTCGCGATCGCGACATCCGTATCGGAAAATGGCGTCAGATCGACCTGCCACATCAGGTAGTCCTGAAGCGACTGCGTGGTTTCACCCTGATAGACGGGAAGCTCGTCATCGAGATAGTCGGTCCCTGTCCCTGAAGGCGTACCGGCGGTGTAGATTTCATCCCAGCTCGCATCCAGCGGCAGCTCGTCGGGCATCTCTTTCTGCTCGAGGGCCTCACGGGTATCCATTGCTTCGTTCTCAGGCATCTCCTGAGTCTCGATCTCTTCATGCAGGTCGGTTTGCTCAAGCAATGGATTACTGTCCAGTGCCTGCTGGAGTTCTTGCTGAAGTTCTAACGTTGAAAGCTGCAACAGGCGAATAGCCTGCTGTAGCTGGGGCGTCATAGCAAGTTGTTGGCTAAGCCGTAATTGCAAACCTTGCTTCATGTTCAGAGCAAACGTCCTCAAATAAGTCGTGTAAGACTTCCCACCCTATCAGAGTCTGAACTCTTCGCCCAGATAGACTCGCTTAACTTGCTCGTCTTCAAGGATTTCTTCCGGCGTGCCGTGGGCAATCAGGTGCCCCTGACTAACAATATAGGCGCGTTCGCAAACGGCCAGCGTTTCGCGGACGTTATGGTCGGTAATCAACACGCCGAGGCCGCTGTCACGCAGGTGCTCGATGATGCGTTTGATATCAATAACGGAAATCGGGTCAACCCCGGCAAAGGGTTCATCCAGCAAAATGAATTTCGGATTCGCTGCCAGCGCGCGCGCGATTTCAACGCGGCGACGCTCACCGCCGGAAAGAGACTGCCCAAGGCTGTTACGCAGGTGCGAAATGTGGAACTCTTCCATCAGCTCGTTTGCGCGATCGTCACGCTGTTCTGACGTCAGGTCATCGCGAATCTGCAGCACCGCCATCAGGTTATCAAATACGCTCAGGCGGCGGAAAATGGACGCTTCCTGCGGCAGGTAACCGATGCCGCGGCGGGCGCGGGCGTGCAGCGGAAGCAGGCTGATGTCTTCATCATCAATGATGATGTTTCCCGCATCACGCGGCACGATGCCAACGACCATGTAAAACGTCGTGGTTTTACCTGCGCCGTTTGGCCCAAGCAGGCCTACGATTTCACCTGACTTTACGGTCAGGCTGACGTCTTCGACAACGCGGCGGCCCTTATAGGCTTTGGCCAGATTTTTCGCAATTAAAGTTGCCATAACGAATCAGTTACTCTTTTTTTGTGCCGGCTGCTGGCCGTTTTTATTTTGCAGCTGAGACGGCACCAGCACGGTAGTGACGCGTTTGCCTTTCTCGCTAAACGCCTGCATTTTTTGCTCCTTCACCAGGTACGTTATCTTGTCGCCGGTGATGTTGCTGTCCAGCTGTTCAAGGTAAGCGTTACCGGTCAGCACCACGAAGTCTTTGGCCAGTTCATAATGCATGGTGGAAGCGTGGCCTTTTACCGGCTTACCGCTGTCCTGCATTTGATAGAAGGTAGCAGGATTGCCGTAGCCATCAATCACCTCTTTGCCCTGCTCGCCACCCGGGCGGGTAACAACGACTTTATCGGCGTTGATTTTGATGCTGCCCTGAGTCACGACGACATTACCGGTGAAGGTAACAACGTTACCCTGCATATCGAGAGACTGCTGGTCAGATTCGATATGAATAGGCTGTTCGGTGTCCCCGGTCAGGGCCCAGGCTGACAAAGGCGCGGCAAAAAGCGAACCAAGCAGAACAAGTTTAAGGCTGAGTTTGTTTATTCTGGATTTCATAAGAGGTTTTAACCTTTTCAATCAGCTGTGCAGTTTGGCTGCGTAAGTTGCCACGCATTTTCAGGCCACTGGAGTTAAATGTGGTGCCGTACAGGGTAACAAGATCGTCAGACGCGACGTCCTGAGTAATTAAATTCACCTGCGCATTGTCCGTCGTAATTTTGCGTAACTGCGAGTCAGGCGTTAACGCTGTGACGACGACGTTACCGTACAAATAGAGCATCTTGTCATCGGTAAGTTTGGCGCGATCTGCGTGAATTTCCCAGGTGGCGACTTTATTTTCATCGTATTGCGTCATTACCGGCTTGGTGAACCACGAAATACCGGTATCCGAGAAGTATTCAACGTGTTGAGCAATAAGCTTATAGTTCAGCGCTCCCTGAGGGTTATACACAATCGTTGTGGTTAATTCACTTTGATAAGTCGGGGTATCTTTGTTGACGGTTACGCCAGGTTCGTCTTTATCCGTCAAATTCAGGCCAATCAGCACTAACGCCGCAATGGCGAGCAGGAAAATAATCCAACGTCTGGTCTTGCTCATATGGATTGTCCTTTGGCCTCGTCAAGTTTACCTTGCGCCATCAACAGCAGATCGCAGATTTCCCGCACTGCGCCCCGCCCGCCGCTGATTCTTGTCACGTAATCCGCTTTTGGCGTTAACAACGGGTGCGCATCGGCTACGGCAACGCTTAAACCAACCCGCTCCATGACCGGCCAGTCGATAAGATCGTCGCCTATATAGGCAACCTGCTCCGGTAAAAGCGCGGTTTTTGACAGCAGATCGCGAAACGCGACAAGCTTATCGGACTGCCCCTGATAAAGGTGGGTAATGTCCAACGTTGCGCAGCGGTCTTCCAGCAGTTTCGCTTTCCTTCCAGTAATAATAGCGACTTCAATTCCTGAGGTCAGGGCGCAGCGGATACCATAGCCATCGCGTACGTTGAAGGCTTTAAGCTCTTCACCGCTGTTACCCATGTATATAAGGCCGTCAGACATTACGCCATCAACGTCCAGAATCAGCAGGCGAATCTCTTTCGCCCGCGCTATGACCTGCGCGCTTACCGGCCCGTAGCAGGTATCAAGCGGCGCATCACGGTTACTCATTAAGGCTAATCCTTTTTTAAACTACGCCTGCGCGCAGCATGTCATGCATATGTACCACACCCAGCAACTGGTCGCCATCCGCGACCATAACCGAGGTGATATGGCGAGACTGCATCAGGTTCAATGCATCTACTGCCAGCGTGCCAGGGCGTACGCGAATGCCGCCAGTTGTCATGACATCGGCAATGCGTAAGGTATTTAAATCGGCGCCCATATCGAACACGCGACGTAAGTCGCCGTCGGTAAAGATGCCTTCAATTTTCATCAGATCATCGCAGATGACCGTCATCCCCATATTTTTACGGGTAATTTCCAACAGCGCATCGCGCAGCGACGCTTCTTTGCTCACGTGCGGGATATCATCGCCTGAGTGCATGATATCGTTGACGCGCAGCAGCAGTTTGCGGCCCAGCGCCCCGCCGGGATGAGACAGCGCGAAATCTTCAGCGGTAAACCCACGGGCCTTCAGCAAAGCGACGGCCAGGGCGTCGCCCATAACCAGCGTCGCCGTGGTGCTGGTGGTCGGTGCCAGTCCAAGCGGGCACGCTTCCTGGGGGACTTTAATGCACAGATGGATATCCGCCGCTCGTCCCATTGAGCTTTCCGGACGTGCGGTCATGCAAATCAACGGCACCTGCAGGCGTTTTAACACCGGGATGAGCGCCAGAATTTCATTCGACTCGCCGGAATTAGAAACCGCAATGACGATGTCCTGCGCCGTGACCATCCCCAGGTCACCGTGGCTAGCCTCTCCCGGGTGGACAAAGAAGGCCGGAGTACCGGTGCTGGCGAAGGTCGCCGCCATTTTTTTACCGATATGGCCTGATTTTCCCATGCCCATCACGACAACTTTGCCCGGGCAGTAGAAAATCTTCTCACAGGCCTGTGAGAAATCGTCGTTGATGTACTGGTCGAGCTGAGCCAGGCCTTCACGTTCAATATTGAGCACGTCTTTGCCCGCTTGTTGAAAGTCAAAACCCGGCACTAAATCTGGATGAGACATAATTCCTGTTTCCGTTTTATCCGACGACAGGTGGCGCAACAAACCACAGCACCACGATCCATATGATAAACCCACATGTTAACAGAGCGCCGGCGAGCTTGCCGATTTGGCGTGGTTTGCGCCAGCACAGCACCGCAAAAACAGCACTTACCGCTAACATCAGCCAATAATCCCTGGCAAAAGCCAGCGGATTCAGGCTGCCGGGCGCCACCAGTGCGGGGATCCCGAGAACAAAAACAACGTTAAAAATATTCGAGCCGATGATATTGCCTATCGCGATATCGTCTTCACCTTTGCGCGCTCCGGCAATGGCGGTCGCTAACTCCGGCAGGCTGGTGCCTACCGCGATAATCGTCAAACCGATCACCAGCTCGCTGACGCCAAAATAGTGGGCAAGTACGGAAGCATTATCAATAACCATCCGCGTCGCCATCGGTATGATAACCAAAGCCACGCCCAGCCATAAAAACGCGACGGACAGGCTACCTTCCTGAGGAAGCTCAGCAAGCTGCTCGCGCGTCAGGCTATCAACGCCCTGGCGTTCGGCAAGGCGGCCTATTCTAATGATAAACACCAGATATAACACTGCCATTATCAGCAGCATGATACCTTCTGCCTGCGTCAGCTCGCCGTCATATAAAAACAGGCCTGCGGCGGCACTGACCGCCAACATTAGGGGCAATTCGCGTCTTAGAATATCGGAATTAACGGTAAATGGGTGCAGCAGCGCGGCGAGCCCGAGGATCAGCATAATATTGGTGATGTTAGAGCCAATAGCCGTGCCGACGGCTAAATCCAGCTGACCGTGCAGCGCTGAAGTGCTGGCGATGATGATTTCGGGAAGTGAAGTGCCGATGCTGACCACCGTCATGCCGATAATCAGCGGTGGGATCCCGACGCTGCGGCAAAGGATCGCCGCGGCGAAAACTAGACGGTCGGCGCCATAGACCACCAGAAGTAAACCAATAATTAATAGCGCCGTAGCTAACAGCATGAAAAATCCTTTCTTAGGGTATAATCGCCGATCCTGAGAGCCTGAAGGTTTGGGCAAAACAAAGTGCTGCCTGTACCCGGCGATAAGCTTTAATTCTGACTTTATGCGGCGGAAAAGTAAAACAAATGCCAGCTTTTGCTAACCCGCACAGGTAATATTCTGTAAAAATGTTGGGTTTTAGCATCCCTTTAAGGCCATGCTTGCCGGCAAACACTAAAAAGGAAGGTCGATGAGTCAGACTGACGCGAATCTGGTAGAGATACGCGGGATGAGTTTTTCCCGTGGGGAACGCCAGATCTTCGAGAATATTTCGCTGACCGTACCTCGTGGCAAGGTGACGGCAATCATGGGGCCATCGGGGATCGGTAAGACTACGCTTTTAAAGCTGATTGGTGGGCAGATCCCGCCAGACTGCGGTGAGATCCTGTTTGACGGCGAAAACGTTCCTGCGATGTCGCGTTCGCGGCTTTTTACCGTGCGCAAGCGCATGAGTATGCTGTTTCAGTCCGGCGCTCTGTTTACCGATCTCAACGTGTTCGAAAATGTGGCTTACCCGCTGCGCGAGCACCGTCAGTTACCGGAGCCTTTGCTGCAAAGTACGGTAATGATGAAGCTGGAGGCCGTAGGGCTTCGCGGCGCCGCTAAACTGATGCCTTCTGAATTATCCGGCGGGATGGCTCGTCGTGCTGCTTTGGCCCGCGCGATTGCGCTTGAGCCAGACCTGATCATGTTTGATGAACCTTTTGTTGGCCAGGATCCGATTACCATGGGCGTTCTGGTTAAACTCATCTCGGAACTCAACAGCTCGCTAGGTGTCACCTGCATTGTGGTATCGCACGACGTTCCGGAAGTATTAAGCATCGCGGATTACGCTTATATTGCCGCCGATCGGCACATTGTTGCGCACGGTAGCCCGGCGGAGCTTCGCGAAAACCACGACCCGCGCGTTCGACAATTCCTCGACGGGATCGCTGACGGCCCGGTGCCATTCCGCTATCCAGCCGGGGATTATCAACAAGATTTGTTATCTGGAACGAGGAGCTAAACTGCTCATGCTGCTAAATGCACTGGCATCTTTCGGACGACGTGGGATAAAAACCTGCGCCTCGTTCGGGCGTGCCGGACTGATGTTATTCAACGCGCTGGTCGGGAAACCTGAGTTCCGCAAACATGCGCCGTTGTTGGTACGTCAGCTTTATAACGTCGGCGTATTGTCGATGCTGATCATCATGGTTTCCGGCCTGTTCATTGGTATGGTGCTTGGGCTGCAGGGTTACCTGGTTCTGACGACCTACAGCGCTGAGTCGAGTCTTGGCATGCTGGTGGCGCTCTCCCTGCTTCGTGAACTTGGCCCGGTCGTAGCCGCGCTGCTGTTTGCCGGGCGCGCGGGTTCTGCTTTAACCGCCGAAATTGGGCTAATGCGCGCTACCGAACAGCTTTCCAGTATGGAGATGATGGCGGTTGATCCACTGCGCCGTGTTGTTTCACCGCGCTTTTGGGCCGGGGTGATTTCGCTGCCGCTGCTAACGCTTATTTTCGTCGCCGTGGGCGTTTGGGGCGGTGCTCTGGTTGGCGTTAACTGGAAAGGCATTGATGCCGGTTTCTTCTGGTCAGCAATGCAAAATGCAGTCTCCTGGCGGCTTGATTTGGTCAACTGCGTGATTAAGAGCGTAGTGTTCGCCATTACCGTAACGTGGATTGCGTTATTCAACGGGTACGACGCTATTCCGACCTCCGCGGGAATTAGCCGGGCAACCACACGCACCGTTGTGCACGCTTCTCTGGCCGTTCTGGGCCTCGATTTTGTGCTGACAGCACTGATGTTTGGGAATTAAGTTCATGCAAACCAAGAAATTTGAAGTTTGGGTTGGTGCGTTTATGCTGGTAGCGCTGGTTGCCATTGTCTTTCTCTGCCTGAAGGTGGCTAACGTCACGTCGCTGCGTAGCGAACCGACCTACCGGGTCTACGCAACATTCGACAACATTGGCGGTTTGAAAATGAGCTCGCCGGTTCGCCTCGGTGGCGTCGTGATTGGCCGTGTTGATGGTATCGCTCTTGATCCAAAAACGTACCTGCCTCGCGTCACGTTGGATATCGAGCAGCGCTACAACCAGATCCCGGATACCAGCTCCCTGGCTATCCGTACCTCTGGCCTGCTGGGCGAGCAGTATATTGCCCTTAATCTCGGCTTTGACGATCCGGAACTGGGGTCATCTATGCTTAAAGACGGCAGTACTATTCAGGATACGAAGTCTGCGATGGTACTTGAGGATCTGATTGGTCAGTTCCTCTACAAAAGCGGCAACGGCGACAATAAGAATTCTGGCGATGCCGAGGCGCATCCTGCAGGTCATACTGATGCCGTTCCGCAGTCAGGGACCACGAATTAATTTAAGAGGAACGAGTAATGTTTAAGCGTCTTATGATGGTTGCCATGCTGGTGATTGCTCCGCTTGCGATGGCGGCCGATCAAACTAACCCTTACAAATTAATGAACGAGGCGGCGCAGAAGACCTTTGACCGCCTGAAGGCTGAGCAGCCTAAAATTCGGCAGAACCCGAATTATCTGCGCGATATCGTAGGGCAGGAGCTGTTGCCTTACGTTCAGATTAAATACGCCGGAGCGCTGGTGCTGGGTCGTTACTATAAAGACGCGACGCCTGCGCAGCGTGATGCCTACTTTAAGGCTTTCGAAGAATACCTGAAGCAGGCATACGGTCAGGCGCTGGCGATGTATCACGGTCAGACTTACCAAATCGCCCCGGAGCAGCCGCTGGGCAATGCGGATATTATTGCGATCCGCGTGACGATTATCGATCCTAACGGTCGCCCGCCGGTGCGCCTTGACTTCCAGTGGCGCAAAAATAGCCAAACGGGTAACTGGCAGGCTTACGACATGATCGCCGAGGGGATCAGCATGATCACCACCAAACAGAACGAGTGGAGCGACCTGCTGCGTACCAAAGGGATTGATGGTTTGACCGCGCAGCTGCAGTCAATTTCGAAGCAGCCGATTACGCTGGACAGTAAACAGTAATGGCGGAAGAACTGAGCTGGAAACAGGAAGAAGACACCTTGCACTTCTTCGGCGAGCTGGACGGCGAAACCGTTCAGCTGCTCTGGCCGCAGCGTGAGAATGTGGTTGCAGGCATTTCCACTTTTGAACTCAGCGGGTTAACGCGTGTTGATACGGCAGGGTTGGCTTTGCTTATCCACCTGACAGCCATCGCCATCCTTCAGGGGCGCGAGGTGAAACTGCAGGGAGCCTCTGAGAATTTACGCACGCTGGCTCAGCTCTACAATCTGCCAGAGACGCTGTTGCCGAATCTGGCAGGCTAATGATTTCAGCACGTTACTTTCAAAGCCCTCGAACTGTTAAGTTCCGGGGCTTTTTGCTTATTTAAGCGGACGCCACTTTCCTCTAAGATGTGTGGCTTATTTCATCATTTATTAATCGACGAATAGATACCCATGGAAAATCATGAAATTCAGACAGTGCTGATGAACGCACTGCCCCTCCAGGAAGTCCACGTCTCGGGCGACGGCAGCCACTTTCAGGTGATAGCGGTGGGTGAGTTATTCGCCGAGTTAAGTCGCGTCAAGAAACAGCAAACGGTTTATGCGCCGCTGATGACGTTTATTGCGGATAATCGCATCCATGCCGTTTCCATCAAGACCTATACGCCGGCAGAGTGGGCGCGCGATCGCAAACTGAATGGTTTTTGAATCACCGGCTCAGGCTGGTGATAACATTTGAATTTAAAAGAGAGCAGTTTCAATGGATAAATTTCGTGTGCAGGGGCCAACTCACCTGAGTGGTGAAGTGACAATCTCAGGGGCTAAAAACGCCGCGCTGCCAATCCTCTTCGCAGCGCTTTTGGCGGAAGAGCCGGTAGAGATTCAGAACGTTCCAAAGCTGAAAGACATTGACACCACCATGAAGCTGCTGAGCCAGCTGGGGACCAAAGTTGAGCGCAATGGCTCGGTCTACATTGATGCCAGCGGCGTAAACATCTTCTGTGCGCCTTACGACCTGGTAAAAACCATGCGTGCGTCTATCTGGGCGCTGGGGCCGCTGGTTGCGCGTTTTGGGCAGGGACAGGTTTCTCTGCCTGGCGGATGTGCTATTGGCGCTCGCCCGGTTGATCTGCATATTACCGGTCTGGAACAGCTGGGTGCGGAGATTAAGCTGGAAGAAGGCTACGTTAAGGCTTCGGTAAACGGCCGCCTTAAAGGGGCCCACATTGTGATGGACAAGGTGAGCGTAGGCGCTACCGTTACTATCATGAGTGCTGCAACGCTTGCTGAAGGCAAGACGGTGATTGAAAACGCCGCTCGCGAACCTGAAATCGTTGATACGGCGAACTTCCTCAACACGCTGGGGGCGAAGATCAGCGGTGCAGGCACCGATCGCATTACTATCGAAGGTGTCGCTCGTTTAGGCGGAGGGGTTTATCGCGTTCTGCCTGACCGTATTGAAACCGGGACCTTCCTGGTGGCTGCGGCTATCTCCGGCGGTAAAATTCTTTGCCGTAATGCGCAGCCTGATACCCTGGATGCGGTACTGGCTAAGCTTCGTGAAGCGGGTGCCGAGGTTGAAACAGGTGAAGACTGGATAAGCCTTGATATGCACGGCCAGCGTCCAAAAGGCGTGACGGTACGTACGGCGCCACACCCTGGCTTCCCTACCGATATGCAGGCGCAATTCACCCTGTTGAACCTGGTGGCGGAAGGGACGGGTGTGATCACCGAAACTATCTTCGAAAACCGCTTTATGCATGTACCAGAGTTAATCCGCATGGGCGCGCACGCTGAAATCGAAAGCAACACCGTTATTTGTCATGGCGTGGAGAAACTTTCCGGTGCTCAGGTTATGGCGACAGACCTTCGTGCGTCTGCAAGCCTCGTTCTTGCCGGCTGTATTGCAGAAGGGACTACGGTGGTTGATCGTATTTACCACATCGACCGCGGCTATGAGCGCATTGAAGATAAACTTCAGGCGCTGGGCGCTAAGATCGAACGCGTGAAGGGAAGCGAGTAATCCTCCTTCAGCAAGAGAAAGCCGGGGCATGCCCCGGCTTTTTTATAGCTGCCGAATCTTGCTGGATCTGTCGATAAACTCATGGGTTACTGGATCGTGATAACGCGAAGGCCAAATGACCTGCGGGGCTACGCCTAAAGCCTGAGCAATAATGAATTCCCCTTTAGGCCAGGGGCGGGATAGCGCATTGGCGAGCGTTGATGAGCTTAAACCTGACTGGCGCGACAGGGCGGCAAGCGAGGTTCTCTTTTTTCGCAGTCCAGCAATGATGTCTGCCGGATGCCAGTCGACATACTGATTTTCCATAATCTCTCCCTGTTATCTTACAAGTCCTGCCCTGAGCTGAGCGTTGGTACAGGAAATTTATAACATAAAAAATTCCAAATGATTCCTGTAAGCGTAAGGAATAACACATTTTGTGTTTTCATCCGCAAATATGAGGAAACCGCAGAATTTAACTGAAGAAGATAGGGCGTGAGGGAGATATTATTGGAAACTTTGCGCGCCACCTGACGCGCAAAGGTACTGTCTAACGATCGCGCTGTACGGACATGTGGGCTAAAGAGATCAGCGCTTCACGGTAAGGGCTATCCGGAAGAACAGAAAGCGCATCGATCGCTTTATCTGCCTCTTCTTCCGCACGCTGACGAGTCCATTCCAGGGAACCGCAATCCGCCATCGCTTTCAGCACAGGATCCAGCAGGTGGCGGCCATTTCCCTGTTCGATCGCTTCACGGATCATCTGTGTCTGCTCGGGTGAACCATTACGCATGGCGTGCAGCAGCGGTAGCGTCGGCTTACCTTCGTTCAGGTCATCGCCGACGTTTTTACCGAGGGTTTGCCCGTCCGAGCCGTAATCCAGCAAGTCGTCAATGAGCTGGAAAGCCGTCCCCAGATAGCGCCCATAATCCTGTAGGGCTTTTTCCTGAGCTTCCGTTGCGCCTGCCAGGATCCCCGAACACTGCGCTGCGGCTTCAAACAGGCGAGCCGTTTTGCTGTAAATCACCCGCATGTAGCTTTCTTCGGTGATGTCCGGGTCGTTGCAGTTCATCAGCTGCAGCACTTCGCCTTCCGCGATGACGTTTACGGCCTCAGACATGACTTCCAGCACTTTCAGCGAGCCCAGGCTTGTCATCATCTGGAAGGCACGCGTATAGATAAAGTCGCCGACCAGCACGCTTGCAGCGTTACCGAAGGCGGCGTTGGCTGTTGCTTTACCACGGCGCATATCCGATTCGTCCACGACGTCATCGTGAAGCAGGGTGGCGGTATGTATGAATTCGATCAGCGCCGCTATTCTGACATGCGCCTGCCCTTCATAAGCAAGCGCCCGTGCGGCAAGCACGGCAATCATTGGACGGATGCGTTTACCGCCGCCGCTGACGATGTAGTAGCCCAACTGGTTGATCAGTTGAACATCAGAATTCAGTTGCTCAAGGATTGTCGCATTGACACCCG
>DWAA01000121.1:0-11673 GCA_018237865.1 Styx infernalis | reverse complement strand
TGGTAGGTAGGAGGTCCAAATGCCCAACTCCCTCCCCCCTTCCGTCCAAAGATTCTGGGAAGGGGGGACTTCTTAAAATATGGCAACGCGCCTGCGTGCCTTGTTGTATTGCAGGTGTTTATGGGCGGCGGCAGTCACTTACCATCAGGCGAACCTATTGCTCGTTTGCCCCTTGTTACATTAAAAAAAAAAAACAATCCACGACCGGTCGATTTTCTAGGCATTTTTTGTTTAAACCTGATTGACGCCAGCACTGTTTCCGAAAGGATTTCACTTAGAGACCTTCAAGAAAAGAGCGTAAACATTTCTTAAGGGCTAGCAACGCGCCTTCATGCCTTGTGGTGTTGCAGGTGTCAATGGGTGGCGGTGACTACTTCCATCAGGTGGCCCTCTTGTTCGTTTGCCCCTTATAATATTATATATAGATTCTAAAGGGTAGGAAATTTCTAAAAGGCTGGCCATGCGCCTGCGTGTGGTGTTGTAGGTGTCCATTGGAGGTGCTAGTCACTTAGCATAAGGTAAACCTCTTGTCCGTTTGCCACTTTGGCCTTTGTACTATAGAAAATAAATAAATAACCTTGCCTATTTTCACAAAGCCGGTAAAATGTAGGTGAATTATTAACATATCACTCAGTTATGCTTAGTATCCAGAAATAGATATATTTATGTAAAGCTTTCCAGGCCTATTTATTTGTTGTACATTGTTCGTCAGTAGTTTCTAGTTAGTTATATTAAATACGAACGCTTCACCAACGAGGTTTAACGATTTGAAATATTCTAACATCATTTCTTATCTTTATCATTCTATTATCTAGTTAAAAAAGTTCACTTTACACATACAAAGTGTATTATTGTTCAACAGTGTTATTTGTAAACAAAATAAACCGCTCATGTGATAAGAGAAATTTAAGCCAAAATCAAGCTAAATCAAAATGCTTCCTTCTTAACTCTTAACACAATTACGCTAAATCCCTCACAACAGTTCAATATTAATAATCCTTTATAAAATCTATTTTTTGCATTACATAATATTATCGTTTATCCTTGCTTAGATCAATTATTTTCCCCTTGCTTCTATATATTTTTTTGGTCTTAGTTTTAGGTTTTTAGCTATGTGAATAATTTATTATTAATTTGTTTTTTTTTACTTTTATTATAATTTTGCTAAGTCATTTTATTTGTAAATTAGTATAAATACTGCTCATACTCACGTTCTATTCCTGCGTCTGACATGGTAAGCTGTAATTAGAAGTATAAATGCCTTTAACATTATATTTAAGAAATGGTAAAAAATGTTGGTAACTTCGATGTATTTTCCTTTCTTCTTACAATATTAACTAACGATTTTAATGAATTTGGTATTTAGACAGGATGTTTCTTTTTGTTTATTGTATAAAACTTTTATTAATAACTATTGAGACAACGCCATCTCGTAAATTATGGTGGTAATTGTATTCATGCGGATGAGCTGTTCGCTCAGGATTTTTTATGGTGTTTTAGGTTGGTCTCAAATTATAGTGGTAATTGTATTGTTGCGGATGAGCTGTTCCCTTAGGATTTTGTAAGGTGCTTCAGGTTGGTCTCAAATTATTGTGGTACTTGTATTGTAGCGGATGAGCTGTTCCCTTAGGATTTTGTGAGGTTTTTCAGGTTGGTTCAGGTGCCTCCTCTCCGTTGGCCCATATTTTATAAAAATAATTATTTAACCATTAAAAATTGTTATAAATGTCAACTTCTGTTAATAAGAAATTAATAATCAGATTTTAGATGATACACGTAAGAGAGCTTATTAGTAAGACGAGTAAACTTGTCTATCACAATATGTAGGCTTTCTCTGTGATCTATATTTTGATAACCCGATACTATTGCCTGCGGCTCAGCACACATGTGTATCTAAGTTTCTAAATACGAACAAATTCAATAGGTACTTTTTATGAAGAATCTAATTACACGTAACAACCTGTATAGTTACCCGTAACGGAGGAAGGTCTCGTATTTTATCAAACTCTCATAACTCATAACTCGTTTTTACACAGACCTTTGTCTGTTTTTTTTTCGGGTGTGGGGCTAACGGTCATAGAGTTCACGTGTATGGGGACATCCCTAAATGCGCGAGGTGGAACACAGAAGGGTTTTTAGTTGATAACAATCCCATATAGCTAGACTTCATACCTACAAGAATCTAGAATCTTAAAGAAGACTATCCTTTAAAAAAAGCGTGCATTGTTTCGGGCAACGCATAGCAATTGAGTTTTGAGAGCAGACGAATTTGGCTTAAATATTAGTACACCATTAGGATGTAATGTCCTAATTATGTCAAAAGTTTTACAGTCAAGCAAGGTAGCCGTGCGGCTATAAAAGGCACATAATCAAGCGAGATTTTGTAGCCTAGATAAAAATGCGATCTATTTGAATAAATACGGATATGTTTGAATAAAATACTCATTCTTTTATGTTATGTCTGAGATTTAGTCGTTTTAACAACATCATAAATTTGATATTTTTTAAGAATACACGTTAAAATATATAATATAAGACAAGAACTACAACTACAACAAGAAATAAAACGAATACAATTTCTTTTGTCATTACCTAAAAGTTTCATTTTATATTTCCATTTATGATTGCGTCATTTTGTTTTTTTTATGAAGTAAGGGGCAAACAGCAAGAGGCTCATCTGATGGTAAGTAACTACCGCCACCCACCTGCAACACCACAAGGCATGATATTACGTGTTGCAAAAAAAAAAATCATTTATCTGTTGATAGGTTAGATTGATTGCGAGAAATAATAACATTATTATTACATAATTCAATTGTATGATTACAATATTCTTATTTTTACTTTGGTTTATCCAACATTTCTTTTTAACAAAGGGCTTTTGAGTTTTGGAATATAAAGCCATGCCTTATGCGGGTAGGCTATAAAGTAAATGTTGTTCTCAAAAATAATTAACAAAACAATTGTCGGCTATAGATTTCCCCAAGGAAGGATACATGATCTGTAACGAAGTATCAGATAGTTTCTAATTATTCTAAATTAAAGTTTAAAGTTGTAAGCGCTATCACCGGACCTTTTTCTGCCACTTAACAGCAAATAAATAAATATTACAAGACAAATTTACACAAATTGATCTAACCTGAAAGTAGGATTATTTTTCGAGTAATGGGTATGGGTTGTACATTGATACATTTAAATACACACAATATTAAATATTAAAAGTAGCTTCTATATTAACAGCACGGACACTTACGAAAAAAGCTAAAAAAATTTAAAGTACGTTTTAGTGACACAACTAGCGATTGGTGTAAACAGATGTCATAAGTCAAAGCAAACAAGTTGCTTGTTATTGTCGAAGTCGAAGCTTTTATGAGTGTGCTTAACCGTTAATTTAAAAAGAAAACTTTAATCCAACTTCTATTATTAACCTTACCTAACTGGCAAGATAAACATTGCTTTGTCCTAATTATTAAACAATATTCTAATTGTCCTATTACTAAACAATATTGTAATGTCTTTGTCTGATATAGCCCAGTTGACACAGGCGACCAGTTATAGTTTGTGGACGTATACAAATGTCAGGACGCCTCACCGCTTATCGTAAAACAGTACCATTCCAAAGTATGCAACTCCTCGTGAACTCATACTCGACTCACACATCATTGATATAATGAAATACCGTTTTAGATGAGGAACGGGTCTGTTATACATTCAAACATAGTCATTGGCTACTTTTCATTACACGCTAAGGGTGGGGCGTTTTATATGTACATATACAAGTGTTTGTGTTTATGTGTGAGATGTATAAAGATAATCACGTGACTGGCATGAAGTTTTTAGCTTAATCTTAGGTCAAATAATAAGCGTATATATTCGTAATGTTAGATTTATTATAGCCACCGCTAATCGTAAACCCGTACCATTCAAAAGTAAACTTGTTTGTTTTGTATTTATGCTGTGCTCTGATTTCTCTCTAATAAAATATATTAAAGATTTATTTAAATATTTTTTTTGATTGATAATTTATGAAAGATATTATTAGATTATATCTACCAAAAGAAATATCCACCAATTACGCCAAGGTATTCATTTCTTTGTGATTCTTTTAAAGGTGCACTTTGTGCTTTCAAATATCTATTTTATTATTCTGTAGACAGCAAGGGTGAAACTTCAGGCACGATTTCTTAACTATATTAATTGTAGCGTATTTTCCAAATAGTGTTTAAATTATTTATCCTTATTTTTATTTCAATATTGTAGCACCAAGAGTATGTATGGTCGCTAATGGTTTTGTTGACTGTTTGGAGGGATAGAAGGGGTGACATTCCTCAAATGCAAAGGGGAGAACCTCGGCCAGTCTACCACTGTCTAGCTGGCTTAAACTCCTCTGGTAACAGTCGAGAAATATATAAATAAAAATATTATATGACGAGTCACACAAATTGACCTGACCCCTAAGTAAGGTTTTCCCCTGTGGTACCCATTGAAGGATACGTATACATATAAATACACAAATAATAGAAATAAATGTTGAAACATCCATGCCTCCTATAGTGAACATCCTTATCACAGAAATGTTCATCCTGGCTGGGATTCAAACCCAGGACCTCACGGTTAGTAATTAGGTATGCTAACTAATGGCCTAATGGCCAAGGAGGCCGGTGTACAGTAAACGTCGCAGGTAACCTTGATAAAGCGATTCAGGATTCATGACGTAAGCGTAGGTGTTTCGACATCTACAACAACACCGCATCAAATAATTTACAGGAATAAGTCATGATTCTGATAATTTTTCTCGTTACCATTTTCAAAGTATCAGGGTGTTAAGAGTTATACGAAGCCAAACACGTTAATCTACGTACAATTGTACAGCACAGTCGTAAATCAAAGTAATTAAATTTGCAACGCGACGACATCTGGGAATTGGGATTGTAATGTTTCTAACTGCGACGCTTTCAAACAAATTAATTATTTATTGAATAAAATGGTTTGGAGTGCAATTTTTGGCAATACATAAAAAAAAAAACATTACTTTGTAAAAGTTTACAACAAATATAAAACAAAAAGGTTTCCTATCCGCGATATTGTTAATTTGTGACGAATGTAAACAGGCAAAATGCTCACCTGATGGTAAGTTGTCGAAGCCACATGGGTGTACTAGCAACACTACAAGGTACGAAATCCTACCTTGTATCCGTTAGAAAATACCGCTGGCGTCTACTGCCTTCGCAGAGTTACCACTAGTAGCCCGCGGCGATAAATTCCTTCCTAATCTTATAGTAGTAGATTGCCAGACATCGAGGTTTTGAGGATAGAGTGTCCGGTCCATTGGACGCGGTGTCCGGTGGTTCGGACAATCTAACAACAAACATTCGACATCAGTACCGAACACGAAATAACTTTTAAACACCAGGAAAATTGTTTATCCTTTTCTTACATCTACCCTACAAAACCTATTTGGTATATTAAACTTAATTTTGAAAAAAAATATAACCGTTTGAATTTCAGTAAATATTAATTGAAAATTGCGACGAAATGTAAACCTCGGATCAGGTAATTTAAAGCGACCAGTAAAACTCGCCATTTTAAATTAACTACGCTGAGTTTACGAGTATCGAAATATTTTCATGGAATTTTATCGAGAGCTCTTTGAAGATACTAATGTACACCTGGATGAAGCAGAGCATATAACGAATGACTACCGTAAAACAGGATAATTTATTCCTTGTGTAAATTTAGGATGAGTGGAAAGATGACCAAGGGAAACATGCACCTTACTGATAGGTTCTTACTTAAAATTGTGTTGTTCTTATCTTTGGGAGCTCTTCAATACCATCTCCTTCTATTTGACCGTATCCAGCGAAGAGCGTCTTGAATTATAAACAACCGAGCTCTTACCGATTGACTTCATCCATTGGCTTTTTTTACAGATGTTGGATCGCTCAATATCTATCACGGGGAGTATTCCGAGTTGTTCGAATTTATACCTGCCGTTTATTTTCATCACCGAACATCGCGTCATAATTCAAAATTCCATCCTCACCACCTTGATAGATCGCAATCCATGACGGTGTATACACACTGTGATTATGCGTGATGTGACGTCAAACGAGACCCAAAATCAGCATAAGCTTGCATAAAATATGCAACAGCGTTTGTTTTCAGCGAGGCCCGCATACGAAAAAGCGTTGAATATCGCGGCGTACAAATAATAAATAATAATAACAGTTGAGTATAGTAATAATAGCACTTTTTTCCGCGCATTTTGTGGAACCAGTTGACGCCAACAGTATTTCCGAACTGATATGATATAGGGACCTTTAAAAAAAGAGCGTACATATTTCAGCAACGCACACACAATTTCGATTGTTTATTTGGAACACTTACAAAATGTAAACTTATGGATGTAATAAATAACTTAAAATAAATGTGGTCCTAACATTTGTATTAGTTATATAATGCGAAAGGTATAATTTTAAAAGATAAAGAGGTAACATAAGAACAGAATTATTTAAAAACATTCAGAATTTAAAGTAAATCTTTATTACAAATAATTAACTTAGTGACCATTTTTGTCTGTATCATAAAATATATATGCAGTTAGCTTTGATTTCATCTCTTTGACTCAGTATACGTATAGTTGCAGGACTTCTCAGTACCTTTGATCAATCAAAGTGTATACTTTACACTAACAGACACTATAGCATGACCAAGCATAGCTTAAGTCTCTTTAACACGATGGGTGACGCATGCTGCTATAATGATAAAGATAAATATTTCAGTGCGATATTAAATAGCAAAATTAAGCAAAAACTTATTAAGCAAAGCTTTTGTAATAACATAACGAACGCCATGTTCCGTGAGGTACTATAGCATCAATTTTTATTTAATTTATATCTTGGAGATGTTGGATATCATTCGCTTTAGATTTGATAAGAGTTCTTCTCTTTCATCTCTTTATTGAACAAACGAGTTTAATTTATGTGGCCTGTGCCGCGCATAAACTAGACGATGCCTTTATGCATCAAGTTGGCTCTTTGTATCTTTAATACCATGAAGAGTTTTGAACTAATAAATAACCAAATACGATCCTTTTAAAATAAGCTGTTAAGTGGTGTACGTTGAGCTGTACACTTTTGTAGTTTAATTTGTCTTATAGTTTCTTAGAATAAATTTGTTTGATAAAGTTAATTAATATGCACGCTATAAAGTCTATCATTTTTAAAAACGGTTAAGAATATAAAACAAGGTAGAATCGCGTCGTTCTATATATTATTTGACTAATAGCTAGTATAATTTAATTATTATAATTAAAATATATCATTCAGTAGCATAATTTCTATCCACCACATACTAAAGTCATACGAATATAAAATTCTGTATTAGGCAGTTAATCTAATTGCATTTCCTAAGCTCGACGTGTAGAAAATGGCCTACGACATTAGGTTTTTCAATTATTTGTATTAAATAAATTACAAATGTTAAGGACTTGAGCTCACGATTGTCAAAAGCGTTGTTGGGAGTAACATAGACCTCTATATAATACTTTCACGACAAAATATTTAGCCGAAGTTATCCCCGAGAATTCCGTACCGATCTAGAAAACGTTTTACTATTACATAATATTATTTGTAAGAAAGTATCCCATTTCCGGGGAAAATGTTTGGTGTAAACGGGAAATGAGGTGAGGCGCATGTAATAACATGCGAACGAAGTTAAATTGTTCCTTTTTTGTTGTAAAAAAAGACTACATATTCTTCAATCGTTTATTTTACTAAACCGGCGCATGATAACTCCACTATATATTTTTTTCTTTAGCAAATTTGTTTCTATTAAGGCGCCAAATGTAAAAGATGTTTTGTTCCATCATTATAAACATAATGTTCAAGTACAATAAATGACGGTTAATAGTTTTTTAAATATATGTGTAAGCAGATAACATAGTGTTTTAAACGCCAAATAATACAAATGCGTTAAGTGTGCTCAATTATAGCTACAAAACTTTAAACTAAAAGGCACGCAGGCGCGCTGCCATCTGTTAAGGAATGAGTACACTCGTTTCTTTAAGATACCGTTGGATATCGTGTCTGTTCGGAAATACCACTGGCGTCAACTGGTGCGATGTTTGGTGCTGAAATATAAATGTAATAATAAAGCCGGGTAGCCCGAAAGTAGCTTTTAAAGAAGCGCTTTATGCAACACCCGATCCAAAATCTTCGCGTTTTCCAAGCTAGTCGCCAACATCTCCCCCTAGGACTCTATAACCTCCGCCCATTGATGGTACAAGTAGACTTCAAGATCGTCAGCTTAATGACTCCACCAGAAACCATGATATTTGTCAGCTGATGTTTTTTCGGGAACCTCAATAGCCGGTAGTTAATAATGGGTTCTATTAGCATAGAAAACAACAAAGTTGAGCTTTAGGCCTGTTGTTGAAAGGGTCAGAGCGGTTGCCTTTTGTATGGATTCGGAATCCACCAAAGCCCTTTTCCAAACACAAATGTTTTAAGTTTATGTACAACGTTTAAAGAGTAAAAAGCCGGAAAGACGAAATAAAACTGGTGCCAACTTTGGAGCATAGGAACACAGTACAATCAAGAAAAGGCCATTGGGCCAAATTGACCTATGGATGTCTAAAAATTAAAGCTGTTTACGCACATCACTCTGCATATATAGAGATAGTGGGAGTTAAATTTCCTTAGTCACCTAGAGCCAGTTTGGACGTAAAATGAGAGAGTTCTAGCGATCGCTTTTCTTCTTCACGGTATGGGCTAGCCAGCTATTACCCTCAGACAGTGATGTGAGCGATGACTGACAAAAATTCCGCAACAGCTTTAGCGATAGACCAGAACGCACATATTCCCGAGCTGGAAATTGATGGCGTTAATGTTAGTGTTAATCCCCTTTATGTTGAAGAAATGCATGAGGAGTGTGCGCTATATTGACCTTTCTCTCCTCTAAAATATGAAGGGGAGGTTGGGAATCCACGCTCAGGTGTATAAGTCCTGTATGTTAACGTCCAGAAGGGGATTCTCCATCTCAATCGGTAGTTGTACCCCCTGGGGTATATATAACATACAACCGTAGGTTGGACTTCCATGTTATTTTGAGAGTTGGGACTAATACCAACATACCAATCAAAACGTGTTTTCTCCCCGATTGTGCCGGCCCATGCCGCTGTATCTGAAGTTAAAACATGCCACTACCACCAGTTAAAATGGAAATAATATTACAATTGACTTTCGTATATTAAATATGTCGGTAGTTCATAGTCACTAGCTTAGTCAGTGATGAAACTAATCCGTTTGTTATAGTCCGTTAGCATTATGTTCATTAAGTAAAACATAATCTTGAGCCCCAGTCAACAATATCTTTACAAACTAATGTTACAAAAAAAACATACCCTAACAACAAAAGTATATGTTCATCACACAAATGTTCTTCGTAGCCGGGTTCCAACCTAGATCCCTACGAGTCTGAGACATTAAATGAGTATTGTAAGCACATACATATTTTTAGACCCGTTTCCCATTGGGTTAGGCTGTGACTATATCATAGAATGTTGTAAAAGTTCGGCAAAAAATTTAGAATGCCTTTTTATATTTATTGGCAGCCTTATTTAATTCAATACCAATCGGGCCGGGACCACGAATATTGCTTCAATAATGCGATGGAACTAGGTGCAGAGAAATATTTTCATTTAATAGAATAAAAACAAACAAGCAGGAGGCGCACCTGATGGTAAGTGATTACCGCCTCCCACAGGCACTTACAAGGCAACACCACAACGCACATAGGCGCGTTACCGGTATTGAAGAATAAGTACGCTCGTTTCTTGAAGGTCCAAAAGTAGTATTCGTTCGTAAATACCGGTGGCGTCACCTGGTTCCACATATAATTTTAAGCGGCAAAAGGTGCCGTGAAAATCGTACAGTTTGTGAATTGCCAAATCGAAGTGGTGAGGATATAATTTTAAATTACGACGCTATGTCTGGTGGAAAATTAGTGGTAGGTTCTTTTTCGAAAAATGCCTCGATACACTATAGATCATGAAGAATGATCCGTCTGATGATGACATCTTTACGCAATGCCAAGGGATCAAGTTAATGGTAAGAAACTGATTGTAGACGATTCTGATCGCACTAGGTTGGGTGCTGACAAATAGAAGAAGCTGGTAATTTCCTAGTATATTTATAGTATTAAATATATATTATGTTTATAGGGAGGTATGGGAACAGTACTCATTTGGACGAGACCAAATTTGGGTCTTGTGAATTGCAGCCGATGAGTCGACGTGAAGTACCGTCTCGCCTTACTAAGCACACAAGGTTTAGTTTCAAAATCTACTCAAATTAAAACACAATCATTTCTTTCGTAATTTTAATATAAGTGCGATGGAAGATTGATTTTGAATAATCGTTTTGAAAATCTTCCCCTGACCGAGCTATAAAAAATATTGATCCAATTTCGCGATCATGAGATAAATAGTCAAGTATTATATATAATACTTGTACTATTTATATAACATATATATATGTGATATCGAAAAAATTAGAGAATACACACCAAAAGCGAAGGTCGTCAGGTAGTGTTTAAGGCAGCGCAACAGAATATAGCTTTTGTTTGTCTGTGTCAAACGTCATTGTAACGGATAACGCTTCAAAATAGTGCGGTTTAAGATACATCTTATACCGATTTCAATGCAGTATTCAGACCACATTTTAATAAAAATGCTGGTACAATCTGAATTATTCTAAGTGATGCATATATTAAAATAATTTTAATTAAAAATAAATATATTTATAAATTTGTAACTTCACTTTTACTTCTTTATGGCAAAGATTGCTAAAAAGGACAGATCAGGAGACAAAATCACAATGTATAAGCTCGTCGCTATAAAAAAAAGGGAGAGGAATATTAAGATATGATTAAAAATAACGATGTGAAAAAGGAGCAATATGATTTCGTCTAGTCATATAACACCCATACTGATTTGAAATGAAAATTAAATTATTGACTACATGTTTAACAATAAAGAAAATAACAAAAAAGGCGGGATTTTCGCATTCGTATACCTGTAGGAATGTGCTGTTATTGTTATAGTAAATACGTAATTACATTCTACAGAAGATGTGACTTACGAGAATATTCTGAATTCAAAAGCTTTCTTTGCAATATATTAGTAATAGGAGAAAGTGTTATATGACATGATAGTACTTTTGCGACATGAAAGTACCATCATGCTATATGGTATTTATTTGGTACTTAAACTTTACTTTAGGTCAGCGCATTGCCTTAAATTATTTCTAACTTATACATCATCAATAAAGATATGAATTAAAAACATTCCAATGACTAATAATATTAGCATACATTTTATGTTATAAGAGACAAAGCACCAGCAACGTCACTAGGCACGCCACCTGCGTGCCTGCGTTACCAGCCTTTAAAAACCTCGAGAACATTTGGGAGGGAAGGGACGGAGGGAGTTGGGCATTCGGACCTCCTACCTATGTAGGTGTTAAGGTAGGAGTGTGGTTTCTCGCCGATATTGCCTGCTCATACGGCTGTAACCGAATTAAACAAGTTACTAAAGTTTACATTTACTTGATAAAAGTAGTGTGTGACTCGCGAAGCTTTATGTACTGAGGATATGGTGTCTGGATGATATAG
>DWAA01000120.1:0-12119 GCA_018237865.1 Styx infernalis | reverse complement strand
CACCGGGGCCTCGAACCTCGTACTACAACACCGTGGTTGTCGCTCTTCCTGATGAGCTAGTGGCGGTTGGTGGCCCTGGCTGGGCTTGAACCAGCGACCAATCAGTTATGAGCCGAATGCTTTAACCAACGGAGCTAAAGGGCAGCTGCGCGAACATTAATGCAAATAGTTCTGAATGTAAACTATCACGGCATGACTAAATGTTAACGAACCTGAGAGGTACTCCGCCACTCCTTCACGGGGGTAATGAAGTTAGACATTAGTTGCTGGTCCCCAGACCAAACACACTGCCACCCATAAGGCTAGCAGCGGCAACCGTAGTGCCGGAAACAGGATCGGACATTTAGCCCCCTCTATTGCTGTAAGTCCTCTCCAATGAGGGGAAATAAAAAGGCCGCCCTTAGGCGGCCTTCAAAACATTTAGTATTCTTCAGAGATCATGAGATTTCATTTATTTAACTTTAACTTTGGTTTTGTGGATTTTGCTTCCTTAAGCCAATCCCAGAAACTCTTAACCATCCAACCATTACGATCAGATGTGTCCAATTTCATGATAAGTAAGGATCCATCAGGTTTAACCAAGTCTTGAAGTCTCGATTGCCACTTCTTCGCATCTGATGAAGTTTTAATAATCCAATTGTCATTTGAGTATTTATACCAATCTATAGCCAAATTAAGCTTTTCTTTTATTTCTTTTTCTGTAATGCCTTTTTGGGGCTTGATGTGGATGTGATAGAACTCGCTCATTTCCCACCCTCATTTTCAGTTTCAATATCGGGGATTAAGGCATCATTCTTAACAGCCAGCAACTCTTGCTCACGCTCAGGATCTGCGATTTCTTTTATCTCATTGGCAACATTAATGATTGCATGATCCTTGCTCTGATGTATGAGCCGCTCATGTTGAATAAACTCTGCACCTTCAAGCAAGGCTGCTTGAGGATGTTTATTTGCAAAATCTATCAACTTGAGCAATATCTCACGCATCAACACAAACGCGATAGCTAGTGTTGCTACGCCCAGCCATACATTCCCTATAGACCAAGCCACAATACCCATAACTACAACAAAAACGGAGAGGCTACCTGTTATTTTTCCAACAACCCCGCCTTTCAGTATGACTTTAGAAAGTCCATGAAAAACCGATCCTAGATTGAGCATCAAATTCTCTACAAAAATGAACACAACGCTTATTTTACATAAATCAACAAAAAAATAAATTTTCATTGAGATTTTTAACTTGATAAGTGTTGTGTCTTTGTGACGACTCTTATCACAATAACCGCTGAAATTCGTAACGAATAGACCTCTAAGCAACTTTTTTTACTTTGCTCTTGTGCGTCCACTCATCCATTTCTAAGGTGGCACCACTCATGATGATGCATGCATCAATGAACGTCTCGGCAATCATCAGGCGGCTGCGTATCTTACCTTCAGAGCATTTTTGCCAGCGCGCAAGGGTAGACTTCGACACGTCGTACATATAGTGAAGTATCACCATGTCCAGCTCATCGGAGCGTCCTGCTTTCTTCAGCATGCCAATGGCGGTGTCGACTATCATTCCATCGTTATCACAGCAGGATGGACGGGATTTGCTTTCCGACGGCAGAAGCCCTTTAAAGCCACCAGCGATTGGTGACCAGTCAACCTGAGTCCCTTCTTGCGCCGCCCAGCCGCCCCAGCGTTCTAATACCAGTTGAATATCACGCATAGTGTTCTCCTAATTAAGCCAGTACACCAAGCGCAAATGCCCGGTCCAGCAGATTGATGATCATTTCCGGCTGAGAGCCGTGTTTGTTTTCGAACGCGCGCGGATCGCGGTGAAGTTCGTCATGGTGTGCTCGACACAGAGGAATGGTCAGGCTGTCATGCGCCTTAGTTCCCACCCCGCCCTGCCCATAACCGATAAGGTGGTGAGGATCATCTGCGGGCCCTCCGCAGCACTGGCAGGGTTGTGATTTAACCCATTTCAGATATGCCGGCTTCACCCAGCGGCTCCTTTTCGGCCTGGCAAATAGCGTTTGCGGTGACTCAGGATCTGCTACCAGTACAACCACAGGTTTATCTCTGACTTGCCCCTGCTCCTCCTGTTGCTGGAAAAATGCAGTTCTCTTCACCAGTTCGCTGGTGGCCTGTACAGATGGTTCAAGATCCGTTTCACGATAAACAGAGAGGATGGGGTCAGGTTTGAAGTTGAGCGCGCGCCGGGCCATGGTCTCCCCTATCGCTTCGGAAACGCCCATATAAACAGCCCACCAGCAAAGCTCCGCCAGTGAAAGCTCTCTGTCACTATTGAATCCGAGCTTTGAAAGGACCGCATCGATCACCCAGGCTTTCACGTTCTGCAACGCTATTGCTTCCAGCTGCTCTATACTCTGATCCCGTAGTTTGTTATCACACGACCAGCAAAGAAGCATGGCGCCGGGGCTATGCCGCATTGTTACCTTTTCATTATGGTGATAATCCGTGTGTGGCCACTGGCAATGATGGACGCTGCGAACTAGCCAGGACTCGAGCGAAGTCATGCCACCAGCAGCCTGAATCACTCGCTCATCAGAAAAAAAGGTATCGAGGGCTGTATCTTCAATTAATAGCTGCCGCGCATCCGGTATCTTTCCCGAGGGAAGGTGTGCCATCGCCTTTGGGGCCATTTCGATAAGCACCCTGCAATAACCAAAAAGCTGCATCAGTTCCCGGCCCGGCTTGAGCAAGACCACGCCCATATTATGTGCAATCTCCACGGTCAGAATAGCGCGCATGGTTCAGCCTCCCGGATAATGATTTTGCCGGTTGTTCCCCATATTTTTGACACGCGCCCATCCCAGATATGGCTATCCTCGCCAAATAAGGCATCAAGTAAGGCTTTCTCAAGATTGTCTTTGTCTGGTCGCGACTGGTGTGGCTTGCCGTCATACTCCGCCTGTTTCTTTTTGCTCCAGCTCGGCGGCATTGGAAGAACGAAAATAACGTGGTAACCACACTCAGGCAGCTCTATTCGGTTCAGGCGCACTTCATCGCAAAACGCCCGGTACCGTAAAACCTCAGGCCGTTTCTTCCACTTATCAGCGCGTGTCATTCTCGGTTTGCCCATAGGGGTTATGCTGTAGGCTTTCATTACTGCCTCCAGCACGGCTGTTGGTAAGTACGGTCGATTCGCGGCGGCGTTTTACCTTCAGGAAGGAGCGCGCTGACAATCCAACTGGTGTAATCCGGAGCAAGGCTCTTTTCCGTAACGACTCCATTGGCCTTGTATCGCTTCACTAACTCTTCGGCTTGCGCTGCGGTCAGGTTGTCATGTTGGAACCAGCCCTTTTTCATAGCTGCGCTCCGTGAAGTTTCAGGAACGCGGCTGCCCTCTCACGCGCGCCAGGCTGATCATCAATCATTTCCTGCAAGAGTTGCATAGCAAGAAGCGGTTCCTTATCTCCGGCAATCGCTATGCCGCGGGAAACGCCCCGGGTAATAGTGATAATGCCTTTTCGCTCGAGGGCTTTAAGGTGTTCCGCTGCAGCGTTTGGTGAGCTGACGCCGAGTAAGCCAGCAAGCTCGGTTGTGGAAGGTGGATAGCCATTTTTCTGTATGAAAAAAACCAGAAGATCGAATACTTCTTGTTGACGAGGCGTCAGGGTGTGGGCTGTTGCTGGGCGTGCAAAATTCCCGGCTGAGCCATTATGGCTGTCGGGTTGATTTGTTTCAGGTTTCTTTGATGTGTTATGCGCCATGGTAGTCTCCGTGGCGCAGCAGGTGCAGGGTGTTCAGTCCTACGAGTGAAGTGTATCAAAGCAACTTGTAATTCGGTAGCCCGCTTTCTCAAGCATCTCTGTAAAAAGTGTCGGTGTGCCAATTATCTCGTTAGGCTCAAGGGGAACGAACGATACCTCATCACCACGCCTGTATAACAATGCTCTACCGCCATCCGGGAATGAACCAAATCTAGCGACCACGGCATAATCCTCGCAACGAATAAGTGCGTAGCCTGTGTCCGGCAACTCTTCATTAATCTTTATCACTTCGTTCCCCTCTGGCAGTCCCCAAACGACGTATTTTTTACATCAGACCTTGTCTGGCTTCATGGTCTGCAGTCAGTCACTCTGGGTATTACGGAGGATAATTGCATCGCTCAAAATTCTCCCCCAACCAAAATACTGTATTTATATACAGTTATTATTAACCCTTTTTTTTTGAAATGCAATTGAAAGCTTGTACCAGTAGTCATGAGGTTATCTGTTGAATACTGTGAAAAATGTGTCGCTCATAGACTAAAGCATTTATGGTCAACCAACATTCTTTGAATAAATTTTAGCCAAAAAGAGTATCAACTCGCATTTATCCAAATTTAAACATGTTGGCATCAAAGGATTGAAAAATTCGTTAATGTGGATTTTAATTGTTATAATTTTTACTCATGGTCTATTTAAATTATTAAATACCCCTCACAGAAAAATAACACAATGAAATCTTACCACTTATTTAATAAAAACAATCCAGGTAATAAAATGATATTGTTATCACACAACTTATTAAACTACACAGCCATTTCTCGCACTCTTAAACACTCCTACCAAAAATGATAGGTTTACTTAATGTAGAATTTCCCACACTATAATTCCTTTGCAAACTCGCGATTTTCCGTAAACAATTTAATTATAGCGGAAGAATTATTAAACATATATTCACAACCCCATAATAATATCAAGGATTAAATATGACAAATCATAATGAAAAAGAAAAAATAAAAAAACTACTTGAAGAAATTAACACTGGAAAATATCCAGAGACACTTTATAAATACAGAACCATTGAAAGACTCAAAGAAATAATATCTGATAGCCGTTTCTGGTTCTCAAGTTCTTTGCACTTTAATGACCCTTTTGACTGCTCTCTGGATGAAGTAAAAAACTATCAACAAAAAGATATTAGAAGTTGGTTGAAAACCGCCCCAAAGAAATATAGCATGCCACCACTAAGCAATAGTGACATAAGACATTTTGAAGACAACTCCAACAGCTTTTCCGACTTAGTAAAAAACACAAAAAATGAAATAATTTCGAAAAGAGGTGTGTTAGCATTATCTAAAACAAAACACAATATCTTACTATGGTCTCATTATGCAGATAACCATAAAGGTGCTACCATTGGCCTTGAAATAACAAAAAACCCTGAGTTTTTTCTTATACCAAGGAACATTGATTACAAAAAAACATATACGCCGACAAACTTCTTAACCAATGGGCTATCTTCAATCGACGAAATACTCAGTGTGAAATCAACTGATTGGGATTATGAAAAAGAGGTTAGAATATATAAGGAAAATGAAGGGTACTTCAATATATCACGCTTAGCCATAAAAGAAATTTCATTTGGTGTGAAAGCTAATGAATCTGATATTAAAGATATAATAAAATTATGCAAAGCTAATAACATGGACCATGTTGAATTCTTTAGAGGCCATAAAAAATATGGAGAATTTGGCATTGAATTTAATAAATACTCCCACAAATAATTTCTGAGTAAAAAATCGCCACCCCTTTCATTGTACCCAACAATTTTTTAACATCCATTGATTAATTGTTGGGTATGATTTTTATTGTAGATAACTGAAAAATTAGACTAATAAAGCTCTATTGTGCACTCCCGAAAATCTTGTGAACCCCATAGCCCTGCCAATTCTTCCGGCACACATCAGCCACTGCCTGTCTGACCCGCTGGTGGCGCGGCGGCGTTTTCCGGCGACATACTTTGCTCTCCCAGCCCAGGGCAAGTCTCATTTCGGGAAATTCGGCCGTGCCGCAGCGCTTAATGATTCCCTTACGCAAAAGGTGCATAAGGATGTTCCATGCCCCGGTGCTGTCGCGCTCCAGAACCTTAGCCAGCTGTCGTGCAGTGGCCCTTTTGTTCTCCTTGAGAAAGTTGATCACTTTCTGATGGTTTTCGCTGTTCATGTTTAATCCTTTGGTCATTGGTCAAAACTCGATTTATTCAAAGCAGCCCAGCCGCTTTTTTACGCTTATATTCCGCCATCATCTGTTGCGCTGGAGTTGGTCCTGATGGCCTTGCTGGGGCCGCCAGTTGCCGCCGAATGGGCGGTATCGAATAGCCAGCCCCCACCCGCTTTTCCCAGTGAGATAACTTCGCTGCTGCAAGCCTGTCCATTTCGGGCTGCGTCAACCGGCGCTCTACTCCTTCACGGCGCATTTCGACGCAAATGTGGTAGAGCACAGGATGCTTCCACGGGTACTGCTCAGATGTGCTGTACCGCCATGACTCGTTTTTCCATTTGCAATATTCATGCTTCACGTCTTCCACCGTTAGCCCAAAGCTACCGCCACATGCATCTGCGACCAGCGCAACAAACTCAGCAAAATCCGGTGGCCATGTACTGCCTGCAGCGCAGCGCTCAACACAGGCATTACAAACTCTGGTCAGTTGCTCACTGCTCATTGCGCCAATCTGCTGCTCCCAAAGGTCCGATGGACGATTGCCATTCTTCGCAATCCAGCGGTTGCTGTAGATTTTTGTCATAAGGTCCCACAGCCGCCATGCCGGAGTGTCCACCATGGTGCTGTCGTTCCCGAATGTACTGCTCGCGCCCCTCACGTAACTGCCGTTCTGCGATGGACTCCGCGTTTCCAGCTGGGTTTTGCCCATTGGTCACCTGCCTGTTTTTGGGGTTGTCCTGGCAACGCTGCAGCCAGGTTGTGATGAATTTCTTGATGCCGTTCGGCGTTTTGCGCTTCTTCGGGTTACTTTCGAGCCAGCCGCACATGTTCCGCAGCTCCTGAGGTACATCCACCGCCGGGTAAAGCTCCCTTCGGCTTTCGAGGTAATTCAGCGTTACGACATGCGACAGACCGCCGATTAACGGCAGCGATATAAAAATTTCTTCAGGGGAAATTTTCGGGGAAGCACGGCGCTGATCATTTTCAGCATCGGGCATATTGTTTTTAGGTTTTATATCTATATCTGTATCTGGATCTTTATTAGTTGGATTCCGGTTACCCTCCTGTTCCAACGGAGAATGAACGCCCGTTGAACGGTCGTTAATTTGCCGTTCTGATTCCGTTCCTTTTTTGGCTTTTCTCGCCATGGCTGAGGCACGACCTGCAGCAGACTTCTGCTCGAGCGCATTGCGGACCCCCTCGAGATCACGCTCAATACGATCATGTTTCCATTCGCTACCGTTATCGCTGAAAAACTCCTTCAACGAGCTTTCAACGGAAATCCAACGGTCGTTGCTCAGCCGTGCAATTTTTGGCAGACGGCTCTTCGGTATCGCTCTCCCTGTTTGCCAGTAATTGAACATGAGCAGCAGGTATGCACCGTGCTCTTCTGTTGACAGATGCATGGTGTCCGCCAGGTAATCAGCAATGTAGAGTTGCATGTAAGGCAGCGCGGCCATGGTTACTCCTGATGCCCGAAAGAACCGGGCTTAATGGTCATTGGTCAAAACTCGATTAGAAAAACTGCGGCGTCACTGCGCCTATGCTGGCAAGCAGCGGTCCTGCGACGTCAGATGGCAGCATGTTGAATAGCGCTATGGCCGCTTCTCTGATTTCTTTCTCCAGCTTTTGCAGTGGAGCCCCCAGCAGTTTTGCCTGATGTGCCTCACCACATTCTTTGATGGCCCGGGCCACCAGCTCAGCCTCAGTCATTCCAGAACGCAGCCCGTGCTTTCTGGCAATTTCCAGGGGCATGGATTCACTGATCGCCGTGGCAAGCTGCATTACGTAAGCGGTGTATTTGTCGGAGTTAGCTTCATTTTTCAGATAACGAAAAAGGTTCTGTTTGTTGATCGTTATCCCCCTACCCCCCAGTTTTTCCCACTGTTCCGCCACCAGCCGAGCAATCTTTTCCTGAGCCTGGCCGGGCAAACTCAGCTCCCACTCATGCACGGCATCAAGGATAGCCCGATGTTTAATGCCGTCACGACGATGGCCAACATTCTGATTTTGAGTTTTCAACGAAAACCGGGGTTGTTGGTTAGGATTTTTGTAGGTTGTGAATTGCATGTCACTCCTCGCTTTGAGTTGATGCTTCAAGAGGGAAAACCGTATCAAGTGTGCAACTTGCTCCAAGGAAGTTGAGCGTATCGACAATTGCTCTACATTCGGAGAGGCCCGGCTCGCGCAGGTTGGCTTCATAATTTGATAGACGGGAGCGCCCCCAGCCGAGAGCCTCCGCAAGCTGTGTTTGCGATATCCCCAACTTTTGGCGTTCCGAAGAAATGTTATTCACAGGTGTTCTCCCTAGTAATTGATAGACCAATTTAGACACGAAACGTGTCCATAGTCAACCTCAAAACGTGATCAACCATATACCACAAAGCGTGGTAAAATTTCATTATGAAAACTATGTCCGAAATCATCGGCGAGAGACTCAAGACTCTTCGCGACAGCAAGAACTTAAGCCAAGCGCAACTTTCCAAGCTGTGCGGGTGGGCTACTGCTTCACGTGTCGGTAATTACGAACTGGGTGTGAGAAACATCGGGGTTGATGACGCGGTTATTTTGGCAAGAGTGTTAGATACAACACCAAGCTACATCTTATTTGGCGATGAGGAGAATCGCGGGCAAGAGCTACCTGATAAGCAAAGGAAAATTCTAAAACTTTTCTCGCAACTGCCTGAGTCAGAACAAGATAAGATGATTGATCTCTTCGAGGTTCGTTTGAAAGAGATTGATGAGTACGTTGAAAAGTATCTAAAAGGCCGTTTTAAACCGGCTTCCTAACCCCTCTCCTAGCAAACCAGCTTCCTGCTGGTTTTCTTTTATCCCAAACAAACACATTTCGTGTATTGACTATCAGACACATGATGTGTCTATAATTATCCCATCAAATACACAGTCATTCAGGCAGGAAGCCCACGAAGTAGCTGCCGGCGGCATACGAAACACCGGATGAGATGACACATTGAAATGAGCAGCAGGCAGTACCGTTCCG
Source organism: Styx infernalis (assembly GCA_018237865.1). Lineage (NCBI taxonomy): Eukaryota > Metazoa > Arthropoda > Insecta > Lepidoptera > Riodinidae > Styx > Styx infernalis. The sequence continues at coordinate 3,180 of DWAA01000120.1, read as the reverse complement.
CCAGCCTGGCGATAAGGGCAAAGAGAGAGAGCATTCATATTCACCGTAGTCATTAGCGGCGATGGTGGTTATCGCACTTATCGCGTTATGGCGGAGGACTGGAAGGGAAGGACGCAGACAGGATCGCTGATGGACAGCATCGCAGATTAAATCCTGACGATAAATCATCGGAGATTTGCGTGGCCGCCGTCATAAGAGGTTGGCCGGAGGTTTGGTAAGGAGAAAAGCATGATTGATTTCGCACGTAAACCAGCAGCACATCAGGCTACCCGTCTAAATGTTTTTGAGGTGATGCTCCGCAAGCTCTGTTACATCCTGGCCCAGAAGGGCAACCCGGCTTCCGACCAACAGCCTGCAGTACGTTAAACATCGAGTTTTGACCAATGGCCTGCACTGGCCGAGGAATGTGATTATGGAATTTGGCATGAAGCGCGTGATGGCATCTGTTCACGCAATGGCGGCACTACAGCGCATCTCAAACGGCTCGTTCGTGGCCCTGACCACACTTAGCAAAGAGGCAAATCTTTCCATCTCTTACCTCGAGCAGATTTTCATTAAGCTGCGCGCCGGTAAGCTCGTTGTTTCTCAACGAGGCCCGGGCGGCGGTTATGCGCCCCGCGCTGGTGATATTTCAGTTTCAGAAGTCATCCGGGCAGTCAGCAAGATCCCCAATAACAATACCTTTAAACCCGTTCTGACCGCTCTGGATGGTGTGCTGCTGTCTGAGCTGGCAAAGAGTCAGTCAACAGCGCCATAAAGCACAAAACCCGCGCGAGGCGGGTTAAGTACCCGGTCAGCCGACCAAAGCTTTCCGGAATCGAGTTTTGACCAATGACCACTACCCAAAAGCGGCAATCACTGGCTGCGGGTATCTTACATCCAAAAAAGAGGCCCCGATATGGAATTCTTTAATTTAATCAAAGCGACTCAAAAATCAGGCAAGCCTGATGCCATCCACTGGCAGACAGCAAAAACCGAAGCTCGCGCAAACCTGATGCTTGATGTGGCCCTGGAAGATGCCGGTATAGAAACCGGCCGCGGCCACGATTACAACAAGCCAGTCAGGACTGATTTCCCTGTTTTCGATGATCTTCCGGAGGAAGGCACTGTAGATTTTGAATGGTGCATGCGTTACGAGCTGGCGGAAGACGGCAGAACCTGGCAGTTGATTCAAACGACTGCAGTTGACGACGAAGAAGCGGAGGAGCTAAGCGACGCTATTGAAAGTTACAAAATGGGTCTCAGCGTCGAACTCGCTCATTTCTGGATCGGAGGCATGTTTACAGCAACGCCAGAAGAGCGAGCGGCAGCAATCAAGGCCCAGATGGATATGGACAATAACTATCTCCAGAATGTCATTCTGGCGGTTAATTCCATTGAGCCTCTAAAGCAGTGCCACAACCATATACGCCATACCCTCCTTGAGGCTATCAAGCTTATCTGGCCAGTGGATGGAAAGACTCCTGAGTTGCCTCAAGTTCTGGCGTTCTCAAAGGAATGGATCGAAGCCCTGAATGATAATTCAGCCAGCCGCGGTAACCACCGGGCTGACGTCATTGAAAAATGGAAGGCAAAGTCTGCGTCACAGCCTGCTGCCGTCCATTCCGTTAGAAGCGAACCGGAGAACACGATCAGGACTGATGCCGGAACCAATGCAGGTGGACAGATAAAAACTGACCGCAACACGGATCTTGCCCCTTCCCTCAATGTTCTTGATATTGAAATCGCGGCAGCAACCCTACCTATGGATTTCAACATCTACGAATTCCCGGCAGGGGTTGTTCGCCGGGCTAAGGAAATTATCACCAACAAAGAAGAACCATGGAAAACATGGAGCGCCGTTCTTCGCAAGTCGCCAGGCATTCTGGACTTTTCCCGCGGCGCAATTTTTGTCCTGATTCGTAATGCACCAACAGAGGTGCTGCATTCAATCCCAGCATTGACGAGTCACGTAGCCAAAAATCTGCTTGAGATTAAATTCATGCCAGATGACGGGAAACCAAATAGCGAAGAGCGCTGGAACGCCATTCAACACTATTTTATTTCGCCCGCAGCCGTGGAAGAAAACGGTGAGAATGTTGATCAGCAGTACGCAGAAAGCAAGCAGCCACCAGCCCAACTGGTAAAAGTCGGAGCCGGTATTTTCGATGCCACTGCTCTGTTTAATGCCCCTTCTAAGGATACTGCTGCGGAGAATACAAATAATGTGCCGGTGGAAGAAGCTAACAACCATGAAACCAAAACTGATTCTGAAATTCAGCCTGCCGAAAAAGCAATTCACTCAACTGAAAGCCATGTTGCGGTTAATCAGGAAACAAATGCCTTGAATAACGATACCGTTCATCGTAATGAGAGCACCGAAACGCAGCTATTCACTCATCTTATGGTTGACCTGGAATGTTTTGGCTCCAACCCTGATGCTCCGATCGTTTCCATTGGCGCAGTGTTTTTCAATCCTGAAACCGGCGGGATGGGAAGTGAGTTTTACAAGGTCATCAGCCTTGGTTCTTCCATAGGGTTCGGCGGCCAGCCGGACGCAGATACAATTCTTTGGTGGCTGAAACAGTCCGCGGAAGCCCGATCTGCAATTCTGGTGGATGATGCCATACCGCTGGATGATGCCCTGCTACAGCTTAACGAATTTATCTGCGAAAACGCCGCAAATGGCCCGACCAGCGTTCAGTTATGGGGGAATGGCGCTACATACGACAATGTCCTGCTGCGCAGCTCTTACAAGCGTACTGGCATCACTGCCATCTGGGAGTTTTGGAACGATCGAGACGTACGAACAATCGTCGAGCTGGGCAAAGCCATTGGCATTAACCCGCGTTATGAAATCCCATTTGAAGGCGAGCAGCATAACGCCCTGGCCGATGCCCGCCACCAAGTCAAATACGTATCTGTTATCTGGCAGCAACTGTTGCTCGCTAGCGCTCAATAATAATCCTGTTAGCCTGATTACAGTGGAGAAACTCAATGAATACTGTCTTTTTATTGTTGGCTGAATACGGAACGCCGACGATTCCGCTTGCCGATGTGACTGAGAAATATTTCGGCATGAAGCTGGCCACAGCAGAAAAAAAGGCCGCTCTTTGTGAACTGCCGATCGCTACGTTCCGAGCAGCGGATAGTCAGAAAGCGCCTCGTATGATCCATATTCAAGACCTGGCCGATTACATC